>AWWV01010701.1:0-86720 GCA_001974805.1 Corchorus capsularis | reverse complement strand
AGTCAAGAACCGTGAATCCGTGATGCTTAATACACAATTTCGGCTAAAAGCTGATCCGAAAAATTATTTCAACAATTTTTCACAAAATATATTCATAAAAAATATATAATTCAACATCAAAAAAATTGACGGGATTTTCCCGCTTCTAATATCGTTTTTCAAATTAATTTCTATTTAAATCAAAACAAGATTTAGATGCTCGTAAAACAAATCCTTATATCCAATGTGGGTGAGATTTGGTTCGATGAATATACATATTTCAAGGGATCTTTGCGCAAAAAATCATGCAAAATTGCCGAGACTCCGAAACACGTTTTTAGGAAAAAAAATGTAATGGTTAGTATACGAGTTCGACTAAAATTTTGAAAAAACTGACCTGAAACATTTTTCCTCAATTTTTTGCCACAATACTTGGAAAAAATATATAATTCAACGCCAAAAAAATTGAAGGGTTTTTCACGCTTCTAATATTGTTTTTTCTTTTTTTTCAAATTTATTTATAATTAAATCGAAACAAGATTCAGATACTCGCAAAAACAAATCCTTAAATCCAATGTCGTTGAGATTTGGTTAGATGAATATAGATATTTCACAGAGTCTTTATGCCAAAAACCATGCAAAACTGAGTCGAGGCCTAGAAACGCGTTTTTAGCCAAAAATCATGATGGTTAGTACACGATTTCGGCTCAAAACTTACGCGAAAAGTTTTTTCTCGGTTTTTTGCGAAATATTCAGAAAAAATATGTAATTCAACCCCAAAAAGATTGACAGGCTTTTCTCGCTTCTAGTATCGTTTTTCGATTTTTTTTCCCCGAATTAATTTCTAATTAAATCGGAACAAGATTCAGATGCTCATAAAAACAAATCCTATATCCAATGCTCGTAAAAACAAATTGTATATCCAATGTGGTTGACATTTGGTTCATTTACTCCATCTATCACATACATTTATTACATATCTAAGTTGCTTACTTCCCTATCAAGTTTTCAATTGCTCCCTTATTTGTGGTATATAATCTGGTCGCAATAACGCTCTGTCTTGCAGAAGATTAGTTGTTTTTGAAACGATTTTTAAAGTGGGCTATTTACCCCCTCTAGCACCACATATGGAACCAACAAAACCATTTTTTTTTTGAAAGAATATTGAAGCACTGGTTTGGAAAATCACATAATTATAATCGTGAGAAACTTGTCAAACGAAAGTAAACTAGCAATTTTTTTTCTAGAGCATAGGAAACTTTAATATTGACAACATCGGCATAAGATCAATTTTTTTAAAATATGTAAAGTAGTAAATTAATTTTTTCCTTAATGCTCGTAATTTATTTAAATTAAATAATTATAAATTATAAATAAACAGTATTTCAAATAATTATGGGGAGTAAATTATTATGATTATATTTTGTATTCATAATATCTTTACATAATTAAAATAAAAAGTTTCATGACTATAAATTATAATATTATAATTAAATATATTATAATCGAAAAATAATTATTAGAAGTAAATTATTAATTACAATTATAGTGGATTATTAATATCTTTCCATAATTTAAAAAACTTTTTCCATAATTAATAAAAAAGTTGAATCATATCAAAAAAATATAAAAAAGTTTAATGACAAAAGAATACTTATAAAAACTTATTAAACTATATAATATACTAAGATATTTATGAAATTTCCTAATTAGAATTTTAGAATTCGTGATTTTATATAATAGTAAGATGAAATTTCCACTTAACATTGGGCACTATTTATAGAGGATCGGAAATTTGATTTTTTAACCATAAAAAATCTTACTTGTCAAAATTTTATTGGTCGGAACCATGGATGACATGGTAGACTCAATCCATATAATAATTTCTCCGTCTTTCCAACAAAACAAATTTGGAAAGAATCGAGAGTAATTCACAAAAAATAAAGAAAAGGGCAGTAAGCACCCAATTGCACTAAGCAAAAAAGAATTTTAGCCGAAAGTAATACACTCAAATCCTGTAAACCATCCCTTCGTCCTTACTAACCAGATCCACCAACAATCCAATTCCCATGCACTTTTTTTGTTTCTGCTATACAAATTGATTACACACTGTTAGCAATTCCATCTATTTACATACAAAAACCAGTAGAGCGATATTTTTACAAAAGCAATATCCTCCACTTTTTCAAAAAATACAACAAAAGGTCGCCGGTCGGTCAATTCTACGGGGAGCTCAAGCCACCAGGCAAAATGCATTGTAGTAGAGCCTTGTAATGCCAACATCTATATCTGGAGGGTTGGAAGAGATTTCCTTCCTCATCCCAATAAATTATCCAAGCTTTGTCCTGTTACAATACCTGGCCAGCCCTGTTGTCCTCTTCTCCCTTTACATGTTAGATCACCAACAAAGAATCAACCCGTTAAGGGTTTTAACACAACCCGGGTCCAGGAGCTGATCGTATAGCTGAATACCATGCAATAGTAACTTTAACATGATTACCCCTGATTGAAAGAAGCTTTCAAGCTCTCATCCGGTAATGTCCAAGACAACAGATGCCCACCAGAATCACCACTCAGCAACTGCTTTAAGTCACTAGTTAAGAGAAGGGCAGTGACTGGGTGCTTATGAAACTTGAGTACCTTGTGGAGGACCAATCTGTATTCTGGTAACTTACCCAAGTCTAACCCTCCTGTTACATTGCTAGTTGACTTGCTCGCGGTGCTCTCTTGGTCAGTGCAGTGAACCATATGCCAGACCTTAACAGCCCCACTCTGGTGACCTGTCACATACCAGTTTGTGTCTAGCCAATCAGAGGATGTGCAACTTGTCACAGAGAGTATAGAATCGGATGGCAGCTGGGATGTATTAATTACTGCTAGACAGTCACCATTGATGCTCCACACAGCAAGCAGAATTCCAGCAGCTGTTACTATTTCCCCAGTTAAGTCGTTCACATAGACTGCAGAAACTGGTGCTGGGAACTCAGGCAGCTGTCTGACAAAACATAAAGAGCTGAGGTCCCATATGATAGCAGTACAGTCATCCGATCCACTGACAATTAGCATATAAGGCTGACTGACATGAAGACATGTGATTTTGGCTGTGTGAGCACAAAGCGCTTTCTCCAACAGCAACCGTCTGGACACACGTGGCCCATCCTTGTTGATTCTCCATGCAGAAACTAAACCGTCATCAGAGCCAGTGACCACAATTTGACCATCATGACTAACACCAGCACACTGAATCTGGTTTCCTCCATGAAGATTCTCATGTGTTGAAAGTAGTCGGTCTTGGTCATAGCTCATAAATCTCAAGCTGCGATCGGGAAAACCCCATGCTACATATTTGGCATATGTTGTAGGTTTGAGCACTCTGTTTTCCCTGGCAATAAGAATTTTCTCATGGAAAGTGACAATCTGAGTTATGGAAGAAGAGCTTTTCCGTATTTCATGTGGAACAAGAATGTTTGAAAGCTTCAGTGGATGACGAGGAAGCTTTCTGTCAGACCTCCTTTTCACATGGGGTTTGAGGAATAGTTGCTTAGGTGTCTGTCCAAAATGATTGATCTGAGCTAGAATGGAAGCTTTCATTGAAGGATCTGTAACTGAGTCTATGTCCACACTCCCCTCATATGTGTAGTGGTAGAAAACATTAACAGCTTCTTCAGCCGCCTGTCAGTTATAACAACAAAAGAGAATTACAAGTGGGACAATGTGAAGATTTAAGTCATAATAATCTTGGAATGACATGGATTTTGAATTGGTTATAGAAGGGGCAACGCATGAAGCCA
Source organism: Corchorus capsularis (assembly GCA_001974805.1). Lineage (NCBI taxonomy): Eukaryota > Viridiplantae > Streptophyta > Magnoliopsida > Malvales > Malvaceae > Corchorus > Corchorus capsularis. The sequence goes on along the minus strand of AWWV01010701.1, from coordinate 82,950 downwards.
AACTAAGAAATGAAAGAGGAATAGAAAAGAAAAATAGTGCCAACCAAAAAGGGACTTCTTTAGCTTTTCTTTTCCTTTTTCAAAATAAAAATAGTTACTGCCAGCATGGCATCCCATCAGAAATGGAGGTAAAAATAAGTATCACATAGCACACCAACACCCACCTTTCCCCTTTGTTTATATCCAAAAATGAGGTCTATCCAGTGGTGCAGATTTTCTGAAACAAAATCAGATTCTAGGGCTTCTCTGTGCTTTTTGATGAATTCCCTAACACTGCCTTTAGCCCAAGGAGGTAGGAGAACATCACCAACCTGAAATAAAAAGAATGAAAACAACAGATAATGAGAAATTCACGAGTCTCGAAGAAGCTTTATTTTGGCACACATTATCGAGCAAGAAATAAAGATCATTTACAGAAGCCAATGATAATATTTTTAACCAAGACAGACCTTTTCGCCTGACTGTTTCTCTCCCAAGTTAAGATTGAAGCGATTTTCCAGAAACTCAGGCATGTAGAAGAATTCCGGAATCAGTTCTTTCACATCTGATGTGTTACCCTTCCCAGCAGCACTCAACCAAGTGTCTCTTATGCTATTGAAAAGACGATCAGCATGATCAAACTGCCCACCTTGTAGCTTCTGATTTTCTGCACTAAATGGTGGCAAGCGAAGTAGATAAAAGAGAACAATGCCAGCACTAGAGTAATGAGAACCGTAATGAAACTTTGGGACCTCAGGGTCATCCCAGCTCTCATATCTGAAAAATGAAAGAGAAATGGTATGTGTCAGAAGAAACATAGAGAAACAACCATAAAATTTTAAGACCATGCGAAATAAACATGCTCACGTGATATGATCATTCATATAACAGCAAACATGATGGTATATTAATTATCTAATCTAATGGCACACACTACAGGTGTGACAATGATAGATGTTTATTAAATATAGTGTTTTCTTTTAGTTAAAATTAGATCTTGAACAAATATTGGGGCTGACCTTTTCTTAAATTCATCTTCCCCTTCTGGTGTCTGACAGCCCATTGGTTTATCAAGTTTGCGAAATGTTTTGGGATCTGACAAGTCCAGATTTTCACTCTCATAATCAGCAAGAACCCATGGAAAGACTGGGTATTGAGTAAGATCACTGTATCCTCGTCCTGCCAGTGTATTGAGATGCATTAGGTACTGGAAGTTACTAATTTCTCCATTTTGCCACCTCTTTGAGAAAGATTTAGCCATTATTTTGAAAAGGCGACCACCCTCGTTGCTTTCCTGTTTTGTTGATCCTGAAATGGTTGTGTCCAACCTGATGCAAGGAGAATTATAAAGTAAACAATCATTTCGAATTGAGAAGATAAGTAAGAAAAAGAGCACATCATGGATGAGCCATTAGCACAGGAAAGAATAGTATATATGAAATAAAAACAATCACTGGCCAAAAGATAGATGATAAAGGAAAGGGTCAAAAAAAGGGCTTTGAAATAAAAATAAAGATAACAGAAACGGATACATCTATTTCTGTAACATGATATCGCTGCTCATTTTCAAGAAAAACAGCTAATGCCACAACTAAAAAGCTATCATATAAAATCAGAAATAATAAGAAAACAAATAGGTTCAAAGTCACATACATGCTGTTCCTTGGAAGATTCATTGCAACCAGGTTTTTGAATACTTCATCTCTCTCCTTTTTGTGAAACACCAGGAGATCATTACATCCATCCATGCTGAATAACTCAACAGCAACAGGGCGTAGCTGGTAATCACGCTTCAAAATCTCATGAACACTATCAAGCTTCCACATACGCCAAGGGTGAGGTAAATTACCACTGCTAACCATCTTCTCCTTTCCCCATGCACCACCATTGTATGCCCAGGCCCTTCCCCCTACCAATATCTTAGGTGTTGTGGCCCAGGATGAGGTTGATTTTGACTGGAAATCCACACTGCCAGTAACATCCTTCTTTACACCCAATGCCTGATCAATTACAGAGAGTTCATCTTCACATTGCTTCTCACAAATGCAGCCAGAAGCATCAATGTAAAAGTTCTCTATTACATACAAACAAAGTTCCCCTATCAGAAATATACCATCATGTTTGTCGAGTCCTACCACTCGCTCACAGTTATATCTGAATCGTATCTTTTCAAGAGGTTCCAGATAAGGTCTGATTAAATATTCCCCATCATCACGCAATTCCTTATCTAATTTATCCTCTGTAACTTTGACTTCATCAACTTTAACAGAAGATGACTGCCTAGGAGATTCAGGTTCAGATTTTCCTGGTACGCTCTCTGATATAGGGAGGGAGACTGCACTAGATTTCCCACCGAACTCAAGGGCTGAGTGAAGACTAGCATCATTTACACTGCTAGCTCTGTCCTCATTCCAGCCATTTCTAACAGAAGTTACATCTTTAACATCAACCGACTCTTTATATAATGATTCATCATATAGCTCACTAGCAACACCATTCTGTTTGACACTATCATTAAAAAGATTGAAAATTGCTTCGGAATCAGAATCAGATACATCAGGACCATCCTCATGTTTAACCTTGGAGAAATCTGCCTCACCTAATTCCAACTGCTCATCAAGAACATTTTGGATACTATCAATTTTTAATTTACAGCGCTCAAGCTTTTTGCGCATCCTGTATGGGCCCTCAATGGGGCAAAGTTGCCATTCAGGATCTTCAGGCACAGAGGATTTACGAATTGGGAATATTCCTCGTTCATGTACAAGTTGTTGGAGATGGGTTTGCCACTCGCTTTCAGCATGGAGAACCCATCCATATTTATCCTGACGAACAACCCTCAACTCGGTAGACATCGAGTCACGAACCACCTCCAATGCATATCTCCTTTCATTTACTTGCTCCCAGTGTTTTAGGTCAAACTTTGAAGTATCTTTTGATCTTCTTCCCATTTCCTTTTTCCGACGACCCTCCATGGTTTTCATTCTTACTCCAGGAAATTTTGATGAGGCAGTAATATTCTGCACCCACATGATTGCAGCAGATTGCTCCAATGCTTTATTTACAATCTGTTCGGAGCTCTGAAGCCAATCAAAGAAAGCAGATAAACTTCCAGTCAACAATTTATCAAAACCATCATGTAGCACATCGAGTTGTGGCCCCTGGTTAGGTTTAGAGACAAGCAAGTCTTCCAGAGATGCTCTTCTATGAACCAGTAAATACTTGACTATATCAATTGCCGTGTTCTGCACACTTCGCCTTTGGTCACGAAGAAGAGAGATTAAATTTACACACAGACAGCTAATTAGATCAGCGTCAAGATTGCTAGGACAGAATATGATTCGACGGTGAGCAACTAATAACTGCAAAACTGTGCAAATATCAATTCCCATATCTTCTTGTGAAGAGTTCGAGGGTGATCTTTTCTTAGGTTCCACAAGCAGACCCAAGGAGGCAAGGAGATCATCTTCTCCTATGGTGACCAGAAATGATGGTAGGAAGCAATACATTATCATCCGATTTGTGTTTTTAAGAATTGAATGTACATAAGCATCAAGTTGCCTGCTTCCTCTTGTAATAGACAAAAGACCCTTGCCAATGGGAGCTGCTTCTTCAATTCGACCATCCTTGTTTGCTAATTGCAACATTGATAACAAGAACTCTAGAGTTTTCAGTACAGCAGCAGGTTGAGGGAAAGCACCTGTGTAAACACGATCAACAATCATCCAGCATAGAGCATCTAAGTTTGACGACCATTTGGTCTTATCTAGCTTTTTCTCATCTTCTTCATCATCACGCAAGAGACGCCTTTCAATGAAGTTCATCAGTCTGCTAAGAAATAAACCTTGGAAAACCAACATAGATTCAGCCTCAACATATAGTGGAACCATTTCTAAGATGCTCTCCACAACTTGTGCTGCTTTTATTTGCTCTGTTAAAAAGTCAGCCAGTACTTCTGCTATAAAATCCAACATAGCAGTTGCCCCAGCTGAACAGGGGCCACCACCATATCCAGAATCATCCACTTCCAAAAGCAGTTTTGGGGTAACAGAAAAGGTTTCATTTGCAGTTGTAGGCCCTTGAGAACCAGGCTTCAAATCTGAGGATTGATCAAACTCACTAGCAGACATAATGGGAGAAGTAGAGGGCGTGAGGGCCATTCTAGAATTTGATCTCTCAGATAAAATAGGAGAACCTGGGATAGCAAGAGATGCAGAACTCTGGGAATCTGGTGGTTGAATTGTGAGATTGTCTCTGATACTACGGAAGCTAAACTCATTTGAGCTTGAGGTGGCAGAAACCTGATCAACACTATCATCATCAATGCTCTGATTACCTTGCCCATCTTCTTGCAATGAATTGTTCAATTCCTCAGGGGATCTAGTGGGCATGAAATTTGATGAGGCAGGCATTTCTTCAGAACTTGAACTGACCTGTGCTTGAGGGAAGCTTCCAGCACTAATAGAAGTCTTGGCAGACTGTTCCTGCTCCACAGGCAAGCTAGAGAACGTATTCTGTGAACTAGCATCATCACAATCATTCAAATTTTTCTCTTCTGTCTTCACGGAGAGCTCTCTTGCCATCTTCAAAGTGTGAGCAGCCCTAGAACAGGACATATAAACAGAAAAGATTACTTGTAACTCAGAGTAGAGATCATATAAGCACTGTATTACTATAGATAATATAAGATATTTAATCAAAGCAAAACAATTTTGAGAGTATAGAAAGAAAACATATCTCAAGACACACCTAACACAAGAAAAATAAAGGTCAACACAGCTTTCTAGAAACTCTGCTCGTCTGCAAACAGCAGAGAAGGGAGGGCACATCTTTGCCAAATCAACCATGAACCTGAGAACTGAGGTTGCAGCAGCAGGGGCAGATGCCTCCCCACCCATTAAGCGAGCGGCATATGTCTTGTGCATGAGAGCTTCACCCTGAAGCTCCCCAGCCATGTCTGCATTTTCATCAACAAGTTCTGCCACCAGTTGGGAAATATTTCCACTTTGGCGTGCAAGTATTGACTGCATGCTTAACCTATCAAAGGTGGCTTTTGCCATGGCGATTATAGATTCCAAGAGTTCTACAAATTTCAACTCCACATGGCCTCCATCACTTGGCATTAGTGCGTGAAAGTCCAGCATACGAACTTCTGGCAGTCTTGGATAAACAGGCTTCCCAAATATGAGACAGAACAAGATATAATATATATCAGGAGAATCATAGAAACTAGGAAGCACACGCATTAGACCTTGATAACCTCCACTTGTGCGAAATTTAAGAGCAAAAGTGGGAGAAGAAGCCAAACACACCCCAAGAAGAGTCATGATCCATCTCATGCTTGTAGGATGAACAGCTTCATCAAGAAAATATGTTATTAACTTAGAAGAGACAATTTTATGCCACTGTTCAAGCATCTCTTCTGATCTGATTGTTACTTGAAGATCGATAAGCATCTCCAAAAGCATATTCCTAACAATTACGTGCTTTCCCATGGACTCGCGCATTATTTGATGCTGTGGTTTCAGCTCAGGTGGATCAAATGTCATAATAACAAACCTAACCACATTTTCAAGTTCAGATGCCAGGAATCCATCTTCCAGTATAACCCCAAGGAGCACAACTAATTTTTCCAAAACAGGAACTTCAACATCACCACGCTGCAAAGTCACCAATAAATGTTGAACAAGGTTGATTCGACGAAGGACCGTAAGGTTGTGATTCCTGTACCAATGCATGGACACAAGATGCTCTAGAAAATTTAACAGTGCAATTTGAATGGAAACTGGGGCAGTTACCCAAAGTGTCCAGTCAAGCAAAACATGTTCTACCATATCCGCATTTGACAACACAATGCAGTTAGAAGTTTCAACTGGCATATCAGCATGTTCTAGCTCTGAAATATGACTGAATGAATCCTTAGGGGCAGAAAAATCATCCATGTCAGCATGAGATCCAGCAGAAGATGTCTCATCACGGAACTTTGACAAATTAAGATCCTCAAAGCTAGTTTCGTGAATAGTCGCAGTTGGTGATGTAAAAGTTTGAATACGTTCCAATTTATTTGGTTCAGAAAATGAAGCTTCACATGCAGCAATCTGGAAAAATATCTCAAGACACTGCATATCAAATAAAGACATCCTTCGACGAAGGAATAGCGCTAGCAAATGGTATCCCCTGTACGTTTGCATGTCTCTAACATTTTGAGGATTGTGATGAAGTGCACAAGCAAGAAATGAAAGAGCCATATGAAGCATATCCCTAGTCTCAGCAGCCTCAACAAGGGCCAAAATGACAGACATCCCACCAACAGGGCGTATGGTGTCACCAATCACACATTGCCTACAAATATAGATATCCCCATGCAGTCGCCCAAACCGTGGTATACCTGCATAGACAACAAAAGAACAATTGAGACCATGAAACTTTTTGATGACTACATAAAAAAGGAAGATAATGATTATTCACCTCCAATAGGAGAAGCAGCAGCTGAAAGCGGATCAACCAGATTGAGCATGAAAGATGTCCCAGATGCTCGAACAGCCTCCGAACATGTTCCATCAAATGCAAATATGAGCTTTTTACCAGAGAGTTGAAGTGAAAGATTTCCTAATCTATCCAAATCCCAAACAATTCCACTTCCATCTGCCTTAGAGTCTCCCTGCTTGCTTGCAATGTCAAGCTTCTGCATGCCAGGAGATACAGACAGGTCAGCATCTAACGAGTCTAAGATAGCCATGCTACCACCACCACAAGCCTGGTCGGGGACAAAACGTTGAAGATCTGCATCTTGGAAAAGCCCTCTATATCCTCTACCAAGGATGTACATGAAACAAATACAACCTGGATTGAGCACTTCCTCAAAAAGATAGCAAGACCGGAGTCTCCATGTCAAGTCACTAACCCTTGCACAAGTAACAGGAGTCCCAATGGTTACCTGCAAAGGTTTTCCAATGGGAGAGGGTGAATATCCTAATTTCCCTGTGTGCCTTAGTTTCCCATCAAGGTAAACATAAGCAAAACTAGCTTGGAATAGTCCAGCAAGAGCATTGGGTTTGCTATGAACAACAGCAAGGTGATGCCACCGGCCTTCTTCCAGTTCTAAGCCAGAAAATGATAAGGAGCAAGAGTTGCTGGTGGCAAGAGTAAGAACACCATCCTCTTGAAGATAAAGTTCTGCATAGAAAGTATTATCATTATTTACTGCACCAACAGAAAATATCCTGAGAATACGCTGGTCTTGATGCTGGCTATTTGAGCCAATTTTCCTTTTGGAAGGACCGGATCTGGCAGGCTCAGATTCTTTTGCTGGTGTTCTCAAAAAGTTTTGAAACTGAAACCAACAAACAAATGAATAACCAGCAGCAGGAGGCCAAGATCTTTCTCCCAAAGACACCTGAACAGAAGCATGCCCAATCTTGCTCATGTCCATCTCAACAAATGGAGCCAAAGAAACATTCTCCAAGTTCATATCTTCCATGAGAATTAACCTCTCCATCATTTCGACAATCGTATGACCTGATTTCATCAGCCTCATTTGCAGAATATATCTTACAAGTGCTCGGAGTTCAGAGGCAGACAACCTATCACCAGAAACATAAACCTTATTTCAGAGAGCAGAGAGAGAGAGAAGAAAAAAAAACCCTATATAAGACAAACAAAAAGCATATAATGAACAAAAGTCATTACTCCTAGACATGACCATAAAGCTTACCTATATGCCCCTAGAACCTCTATAATCTTCAAAGCATAAGAAAGTATGGGTGATGAGCCTGAAAGGAAGGGATGAATTGTCTCCAGTAGAAGCTCCACACAACCTAAATACATTGGAAAGAAAACAGTAAGAAATTGATGACTTATGGACAAAGCGCAAAGGGGCACTAAAAGATATTCCCTCACCTACAGAGGTGAGATTTTCCTGATTAAAGGGGCCTGAGCGAGCAAGTTCCCCAATGAGGTTCAGTACTTCTAACTGCACCTTAGGAGTAAAAAGCAACAATGAACGGATCAGAACCCTAACGGCACCAGCATTATATACTCGCTCCTTGTCAGGATTAACCAAACCAGATGATGTGGTCAGAAGAAAACTTGAGGAGTCATTTTCAACAGAATTTACTGATGTGGCACTCTCTGCTGTCATAAAAGGTGGAAGGACGATTTCAAGAGCAAGTTCCAACAACAGCTGTATCACTTGCTTCTCATAATCCACACACAGCAAGCCAGACTCAGAGAGAAGATCATAAAATGTATGTGATGATATGATGGCATGTAATTTTGTCCTATTGATGGCATTACCACACACCCCAGCTGTCATAAGGCGCAATAAATATGTGAAAACTTTGATGTGAACCAATAAAGAAGATTCTTCTGAGTGTCCTTCATCACCCTGAAAACTGTGAAGGGTGGTAAGCAAAAGAGAAAATCCAGTGGCTTCACCAAAGACTCTCTGAGCTGCAGTGTTCACTCCCATAATGCGCCACAAAGCTCCCATTGTATCACATTTTGCATCGCTTTGAAGCTTGTATTGATGTCCCGAAACACTTGTAACCATTCCACTCTTTAAAACTTCAACAAGTGCTCCTAGTTCTTCAGGATGACCCTGGGAAGAAAAAAGGAGATTCCATTATGGTGTGAAGAAAAACACAACCACAGCAATATGTGTGCAAGTTACTCATGAGGTAAGGACATTTAACATTAAACAAATTGCAGGATTAGGTTGAAAGTGTTTGATTAGGTAGGAAAAGAAACAGAAATCAAAATGTAAAATGGGAAAGAACATTCTCAACGATAAGATCTATCCAAATTTAAACCTACAAAAATAGAAGAACATGCATCTTAACAAACCTGCGTAGTGTCTTCAGTGATCAAACATGACAATACCCGGAGGACCCCGGGACGATGAATATTGGACACCAGGAAGGGGAGAACAGTAGTCACACCATTGGCAGAGCGGAATGAAGCCTGGCTGGCTTCAGCTTTCTTTACTAATGAAACCATACAGTCCCAAGCAACAGCAACTGTACCCTCAACTTCAAAAATAGGAAACTTCCCTGAACCAGATTCCATGAGCTTGGGAGAAGTGATAATAACATCCTTACTGTCCAAGTGTTTCTTGAAGCTGCTGGAGCTGGATTTTCTCTCCAACTGATTAGTGTTACTGCCATGTTGGTCAGGACCCAAAAGAAACTTATGTTGCTTCAAATCATCCAACAACACTTCCAGCACACCTACTTCTCGTAGGACTTTCTTGTATTGTTGATCAAAAGATATCAGCTTTACAAAAAAAGAAAGGATGGTGAGCTTTAATTCTGACGTAATTGGTTGCTGCAATAAGCAACATAAAGACAGCAACTCTTGCTCAGGAACACAGTTCACTACAGTCACGGCATATTCAAGAATTTTCAAGATTATCTCCTGCAATGATGAAGGAAATCCAGCCATATTTAAGATCAAGAGAGGAACAGTCCTTAGTTGCTGACACAACTTATAGTTTTCAAGATGACTTGAAAATATTTTGAACATTCGGTTTAATACTTCTGCCTGCAGATCCCTGCTGTCTGCCTTGAGAAAAATGTCCTGCAACATCTGGACAGCTTCAAGATCTTTCACTTTACTGTTTCCCTGTTCCCAAATTTCATCACCAAGCCTGTCAGTAGATGATGTCCGACTTCTGCTATGACCACCAGCCTTGGTGTGAGAATATTTGGATTTTTTGCCTTCAGGAGGACCTGTTTGAGCTAGGTTAACGAGAACATCAAGTAGCCTACTCAAAGTGGGCGAGAGATGTTCAGAAGAAGGGTCCTCTTTTCCGATGGAATCCTTGTCCCCTATGTTGTCAAAATCATGAGCACCATCTAGACTGCTATCTTTGTCAGCATGTGGCTTCGAATAAATAATGCTTTGATTCTGAGACATGGAGGACAGAACTAGAACAAATTGAACAAGGAAGTGATAACCGTGGGCATTATGTATATCTTCCCTAAGCCTGACACCACCAGCCTCTACAAGTCAAAGTTGCATGATATCAGCAATAAGACAAGACAGGAAAAATCTCAAACAAGAACATCGAACACAAGAACATCTAGAAACGCTAATCCTTTTAGAAGCCAAGACCACGGAACTTATAATACATCAAAAAAAATCACCACACTTTAATCATTGTCTTCTTAAACAATTCAAGAAGGGAAAAAACAAAATCCGATTACCTGGCCTATATGACAATTCCACACATAAAAGTAACAAGTCAACGATGCCAACAGTGTAAGCAGGATCCCCACAATCTGGATTAAAATCTTTGACAGCCATTAGAAGAACTTTTATCTGCCCAAAAGAACAACATGTGAAAAACATGCAGAAAATATTTGGAGAATGTGACAAGGAAATATTTGACCACAACATACTTGCAAAACATATAATAAGAAGAATGCTGAAAGAAAAAGAATATGATACAACAAAATTAACAGTTAAATTTGATTGCATGATGAGCATAAGAAATTTAAATCGCAAACTAAGGTAAAAGTTAGGCATCAGAAGACATGGCTTTGCAAGAGTTTCAAATGCTAAAAGGCAGAGGATAGAACACCTGTGGCAATTAAACAAAGAGGAAAGAAATATGGATGCCTACATCTATATGTCAAGAAAAAAAAGAAACCACAAAATGCAGATAGCAAAGCAGACAAGAGACATCACAAATCAACTGTAAACAAGCCTATATTAAAGAAAAATTGTAAAAGAATGACTCAACATCTTCTAAAGCATAGGAAACTATATTTACAAGAAACCAGCAAGCAACCTACATTCTTCAGATATTCTCTTAAAAAATTTTATGAAGGCATACCAGATGATGTTTGTGAATGTATTTGGCAGTGGTTCCATTATCATTGACCAAAAGAAGACCAAGGATCTGGAAAAACAAGCAAATCATACGAACAGTTAAGGTACATGAAGCTCATATGAACCACCATACTGGTTAAGAACAATTATATATACAAAGCGCAACAAGTTTACCTGCATAGCATGTCTATGAAGTTGTATGATGTGCAGTGATACAAGGCCTTCCTTAAACCTAGAGAAGACATTTAAAGATCCATTGGCAACCATCTGAAATAGCAACATCAGAGAATCATCCTCAATCAAACTCTGTGCTGCTGAAGGATGGCTAGCCAATGCCTTCATAATATGCACCACACTTCCTTCCACCTGCATGAGTAGCAAATAAGTTCAAGCCAAAAGGAAATATTCAAGTTAAACATGTCCAAGATATTCAGCTTGTGTCGAATAGAGTACAACAGATGGAAATAAGTTTAGATCACCAAATGGGGAGAAAATAATTCTGATTAGATTGACAGTTTTAAAGTATAAAATGTAAATCAATAATTTAGAATAAACAATTGGGTCAGTATAGTTCAATGATAGATTCTTTTTCTTTAAAAAATAACAAACAGGAAATCTAGAGAGAAAAACTGCAAAAATACTTGCATGTCCAAATGCATGCATGATATATGCACATATATATTGAGCGTACACAAAGAAAACTACCTCGAGTCGGCGAGCTTGACTAACATTATCAGCTGTATCCTTTTTGGCTAGCATTGATTCCTCAGAATCAGTTATTGTTGGCCTTTGATTGGCCTCATCAGGACTTAAAAGAGCATTCAGGATATGTATGAGACAGCAAAATATCCCAGAATCAAGGAGAGATTGTTTATCAATAGGCTGCAAACAACAAAAGAAATATGATAATAACAATTAATGGTGTTTGATATCAGGAAGAATGGAAATTAGGATACCAAGCGTGATAAAAAATTGCAATCTCATCCAAAATTATAAAAAGTTAAGAAGTTACTTAAAATCATGCACATTACTTTTTGGTTAGGTTTACGACAATGCAATTTGAATATCATTAGAGGTTGAAGGATCTATGTAATGGTGGGAGAAATAACACAATGTTGTTCCAAGCAAAAAAGTTATAACATAATTCCACAGACAGAACATCAGTTAAGCTAGTAAAGATTAATGAGATATACCCCTGACACTAGGACTTCAACTGCAGTCAACAAATTTGAACCAGGACTGAAGGCATCCTGCAGATCAGCACACTTGAATGTAAAAGGAAACCCACAAACAATGTTATGATAAATATATTAAGATATAAATGCACTTGGATCCCAAACCAAACCTTGGTGACTTCAGAGAAAAACTGCAAAACTTTCAATACATCCAAAGATCTTGTTTTGCTGCTAATTTTTAACTTTTCAATATCCGTTACAAAGGCTCTTCCCACAACGAAAGAGAATATATGTGTTTCTACTAACCTGTAATTAATTAAACCTCTCAAAATTAGTCAACACGCTCGCAGTTGGAGAAAGACATGAAGCAGCAGTATTATTTGAACACCAAACGAACAATTCATACCACCAAAAAATATACAGTACTATACTAATAACATTTAAGCAAACAGTAAGCAAAGAAATGATATAAACTATTATTAAAGTAAAAATACAAAAGTTATTACTATTATTGAAATGCTCAAAGAATCTGATTAGTTGACAAATTCTGTATGAGGTTTGAAGCAGAAGCTTATGAAAACTCCAGAAAGTACAAAGAACTAACTTTCACTACGAGTCTAGGACAATCCTCGTAGGATGTTAATATTAGGAAGAAGATAACTATATCAAATACACATCCGGTGTCAACTGCGTTTGAATCAGTCAAAATTTTTAATATTAAATTGCATACTATTGGTTTTATCTGAAGTTAAATGTCAACCTGGTTGCAAACCTAAATAATGAAGGAAAATAGAAAGAACATAATCATCTAATGTCAATCAGAGCAAGTCACAACAAGAACAAATCATAAAGAAACATGCCTTTACAAACAGAGTAAATATCCTTCACAAACATTTCAGGCAAAGCAAGCACATGATAAGAAAATACACAGTAGGATCAGCATTCATACAGGGTGACTAATTGAGCTACATTAGCATGCTGCTTGACTAATCTACAAAATGCATCTACAGTCAAATTCAAGGCCGCTTCCTTCTCCTGCATAGACAAAACAAATATAAGGTAAATTGAGATGGTAAATAAAGGACTTCCAGGAACTCAAATATAGATGAAAAAGAACCTTTTCTGAATTGGATGAGCGGAACTCTTCCCAAAATCTCTTGAAATCCAATTCCAGTTCATGCTTGTCTCTGCAGACCCAAGAGAAAGGTAAAGTCATTGAAAGAGAAACGTAACATATAAGAGCAAAAGAAGTCAGAAAGCAGAGCAAAGAAGGCACTTTGCCACAGATTTTAAGTCCAACAATGTAATATAGATAGGACTAAACACAAAATAGCAAATCTAGTTGCTTAAATCACAAAACGCAAGAAGGAAATTACAACTGATTTAAATCATATCATTATATACTGCACAATGGTATAACATGACTAACAAAGGAGCCTTAGCACTACATGATCATCAACTCCCTACTTTGATGAGAATAGAAAGCAGTAACATGAGATCTACATTGTCACGCATAGTTTCCATAGCTATAAAGAAACAACATAAAAAGGGAGGGGGACATATTGCAGGACTTATCTTTACTAAAGAGCATCCCAACATCCTTGATCCCCATGATAGACTATATCTATGTGCTATTTTCTTACTGTCTAAACCTAAACGTTTCAGTAAACAAAACAATTATGGCTATGCGCGGATAAACAATCATCCACACTATTCCAAGCAGTAAGTGCAAGCTCGCTACTAAGAGGGGATTTCATAATTACCTCTCATATACGTCCAACTAATCTCAAAATGCCAGCAAAGGACGTGCAGCAACATGGATTTTGGGAGTAAGTGAAACATTTTAAAAGCATAAATAAAGCATAGACATGACAATACTTTATATAGACGTTCGAGAATTCAAATGACACAAAAATAAGGAAGGGGATAGGGGGGATCCCCTAACATTTAAATAGAGAGGTAGCAGTCATCCTATTGCAGGGCACCATTCTATTCAGTAATTGCTAACTATATTCTACTGTTACTCCAATTACAGTAATACAACCTTCACCACCAATTTTGGTGCAATCATCCTTTATAACACACTTATCTATTCATTTAGGTAATAAGCTACCCATCCTATGTAGCTTCAAGAACTTCTGTGGGCATATTTCAAACTCATCTTTTTTTCTATTTTTTCTTCCTTTCTACTATTTGCTTCTATGTCTCCTCTCATGCACATTCGGTAGAATTCAGTTAGCTCAACTCCACAACCTTATACTAATAGTTGGCTAGCAGATAGGTACAATTACATATGTTCGCAACAAGACTTACTCACTGGCACCTCAAAACTAAGTTCATCCATGCATAATAGTGCATTGAACAGCATCAAAATGCTATTCACAACTACATTTAGATCTTAAAAACTTATTTCTGTATAAAATGCAGCAATATGCTTAAAGAAGCTTATTTTATTAAAAAAAAAACATTAACAAAATAGACAGAGCGGGGGCTAAAACTGAAGTTATATTTCTAATTGCCTTATATACATTGGAGATCAATGTTAAAAGCAGTCAACGACAAGTAAACAATAAAGAAAGAGAGGATGAAAAAACAACTGGAAATTAATGAAACATGCAACTATGATTCTACCACTTCATCGCATAAATTCAATCGTCATTAACGTATAAAAAATGCAAGCAAGGGGAAAAATCAAAATAAATCGTAAGAGGAAGGAGAAAGTGTAAAAGAATAAATCGAACCTGGAAGGAGAATAAGCGTAGTCGAGGAGAGTTGAGGAAGCATTGGCATCGCGATTGAAAGAGGAAGAAGAAGAAGAAGAAGAGGAAGGAACAGTGGCAGCAGTGGGAGTAGCAGTAGGAGATTGAGCTAAACCGACCTTTTCCTTGATGTCCTTAAGCAATGATACCCATTTCATCGTTTTCCCTTTCGATCCTTGAAACATTTACATTCACCTCCCTCCTCTCATCCGACGCCGCCGCTTGCACCAGATCCCTACCCTTCTAGAAATCCCGTCTAGAAGGATTTCATCGCACCTTCGCTTCCGATTAATCCCTCAGGCAACCAAAGAATTACGATAGGATAACCCCAAAACCAGGGAAAAGAAAAATCAAATCAAAAAATGTGAGATAAATTACAAATATCAAGGAAACCGTGTGAATAGAATACAGCTGGGATAATGTGATTATCGGATCGACCGGAGTTTAGGATGAAGATTCAAATCAAAAGGGGATCTGCGATTAATCTGTCGTTCCCTTTTCTATTTACCTTTCGTCGTCTTAATTTTTTCTATTTTTCAAAATTTCTAGACGTTTTTTTTTTTTTCGAAGGACAAAAAATAAATGTAATTGTTTTTTTTTCTTTCTTTCGAACCCTAAAATAGAGGAGAGAGCTTAACGAAACGCGACTTCGGTTAAGAAAAGGAAAATAATGATCATCAACACTCCAAAATGACTTTCTCTCTCTTTCTCTCTTCTCTGCTGTTTTTGGACGGCCACTCCGCGCCTAGTTTCTCGCTCTATATCTTTCCTTCTCTGCAGACTTTCTTTTCTTTAATTATTTTTAATTAATTGATCCAATTTATAATTTGTAATGTAGTAGGAGTATTTAATTACTAGTACTATACTATTACTACAAACAATTTTTCCTTTTTCCTTTTTTTTTGGGGGGCGTTTAGAGATTTTTTTTTTAAGAACACTGTTTCTCTCGACCACGTCAGCGTGGGATCCATGACTGCTACGACTTCCACGTGGCGCATCGAGATTGACGGCCAAGACGTGATGGCGTCGTTCCGGTCTTTATTTGGTCCCTCAAACGGGAGTCGCAATATGTAACAAACCAGCCGTTCCCGTTTCGCCGGTTAATGAGGGATTTTCTTCCACTAAGCAGTAATTTTCTTGGCATTATTTTGTGTTAAAAGTATATACTATTTCTTAATGACAAAGGCAAATCATGGATATATAGCTTTCTCTAAAGTGACTGTCCATATAGGCTGCTATGCCTATGCAGCTATGCTATATAAATCTATGGCTGTGGCAAATGCTTTTGTTGTTAATAAACCAACTAAGAAGTATTTTAAAACTGATTAGTGTGAGTAAGATTAATATATTAAATCTAATTAATTAATGAATAAAGCTGGATTTGAAATTTGAAGTTTGAACTTTACTTTCCGTTGCATCCACTCTGCTAAAGCAGTGTAGTCATAAAGTTTCAGAAATTAGAAAGTTTTCAAATGAAGCTTGATGAAAGCCAGACAATACATTATACATTAGGTCGAAGTAGAATTACATCCTTTTCCAAGAAAACATTATTTTTGATGTTGACAAAATAATTTAATTATGCTTTAACATCATGTTTGTAATGTGATGATATAATATCTCTTGTTGAATCATAGGGGTTTACTACTGAATCAAGCCTAAGCCTAGAAGGTTTACATAGTAAGACAAATAATTTATAAAAAAAAAATATATCTGAAAAATGGCCTTAAATCTTATATAATTGAGATGGTTGTGGCTTTAAAGACTCAGTTATATTGCATTAATTGTTATACCAACATGGTATGTTCCTCACTTTCCTCGTGACAGATTATGTATTATTGTATATTTGAGTTAAGAGGAACACAAAAAGGAATAAACATTTTGCAATCTTTACATACATATAAATAGACATTCCTTATAGCTTGGTACAAATAAAAGGAAAGGAAAAATTAGGTGAATTGAAATCCGACAGTGGACCTAATTTAGGGTAGCAGTAAGCAGAAGTAATTACCTTTTTTAAGCTGTGGGGAGATGTCAGGGTAAATTAGGAATTAGGATCAAGTCAATCTATTTCATCTCACAAGTTGCTTTTTTCTTAATCCCCCCACTAAAGTTAATCACAAATATGGGTAGGTGAGGTTTGACAATTAGTCATTTCTTAGCCCTGAATCTGTCAAAATAAGATTGCAATTCCTAAATGTACTGGATGAGAGCCAAACTTTGAATGGAATCCATTTTATAAATTAAAAAGTACTTGTAAATAGAAATATAGAATGGGATAATTTTCAGGTCATTTTCATGTTGCTATACAACTTGCTTGTTACGCTTTAAAATATATACATGGAAGGATGCCAAAAACAATCTTGCCTTGCTTTTCTTTTGATATTTTAATCGCCTATTCAGATTTGGGTAATTCAGCCATAATTGAGAGTCAATTTTAGCATCTCTCAAAACACGACTAGCTAAAGTTGATACGTGCACATAAAATAGAGGGATTTTGAATTTTAAACATCTCAAATCTTTTTTTTTAGTAATTTAAACATCTCAAATCTTTAATTATGGGTATTATTGGATTTCACTGAGAAAGGGATCAAATATTAGATACAAATATTATAATAAAGTTGCATGTGAATAACGAAAATATGTGTCGAAAGAACTTTCCTGTATGGATCCAATGCAATTCGACTCTAATCAACCCATGCATTCATCGGATATATATAGGGGGGTTAGTACCAAAAGACAATAATAAAGCCTTTTTTTTTTTGGTTTAAAAAGCAATAATAAAGTTGCATGTATAAATTATCAAAAAAAAGTTTCATGTATTCATTCAAAAACAATTTTTGTGTCAAGATGAAGGAATATGAATAATGAATAATTAAATGATACCGGAGGGAATAGTAGTTGCCCTAATACTTTAGGGCAAGTAAGAGAGCAGCAATCCAGTTTTTTTATTAAGTAATCTTATTAGGACAAGGCATGTCTTCTCCACATCTTGTTGCATGAATTCCGAATTCTAATCTCCCGCCAGTCTCGTGATATTGTCCTAATTAAGACTCTTTAAAAATACTTAGCTAAAAGAAGTGAGCCGTTTTTCCCCACTCGCATCTGTATCGCGTGTGATCCACTGGAAAAAAGGAAGGAATGAAACGATTCGTTTCAAAGCTGTGAAAGTGATGTGAAACCTCAAGCTCAAAGGAATGTTTTAGTAAATCATGAATTTTACTTTTGAAATGGCATGGAAAGTTGATGGGATTTCAAATAAAATTTAGAATTAATGATTCAATAATTGTAGTTTTGAAGGAAAAATATATTTTTATGAAAAACAAATATTAATATTTGAATCATATTGCAATGAAAACATGAAGATTCAATTTGAAATGCCAATCAATAATACAGTATATACTACTACTAATTAGCTCATTTTTGTTTCTTCTTATTCACTATTGATGGATGCGCGTGTGGGGAATGGGGAGATGATGATGGAACTTGGAAGGGAAGAATTTTGAATAAAATTATTATATTAGAAGGAAAAAAAAAGGATAAATGAGGTGAGGCCCCACAGCAACACAAAGCGCGTGAAAGTGGAGCCCGCGCCTATGATTTTTGGAACGTGAGATGGCGCGAGAGTCGCGGGCTAATGGTAAAGGAAAAAGAAGGCAAGAAACTGGGGTCTCATAGCGCCCTTTTTCACATTTGCTGACTTTTATTTTCGTAAGTTTTCATTTTTGAATGTTTCCCACTCTTTTTCCATTTTTCAATCCCTACTTGATTAGCAGTAGCACTTAGCATTACTTGCGCAAATTACAAATCTGGTGGCTTGAAAGGTTCAATTTAGATGATGTTATAGTAATTTGAATTGGCCATATGTTGGCCTACCTTGGTTTAGATTTGATCAAAAAGATTAATGACATCTCGATTGACATTTTCCTATTTGACCATATCCTGTTTGGATTTATTTTTTATAATAGCTACCACCGAATCTAGTAAGCCATTTGCTGCTAATTTGGATAGTCATTGATTAATTGCATTGCAGAAACTTGGGAGAACAAAGTTGACAAAAGTGGGTCATAGAGTTGGGCCACCTAAACTTGTTTAAGGAAGCCTTTAAAGTAATTTTGATATAATGGAGTACTTAAACTTATATTGACATTTGATTTTGAAACTGTTGAATTAGACTTTATTAGTTATAAAGCTCATGAACTTCTCAACCTCGTATAAATATTCTTTTTGGTATACTAGTCATCACTTTCAAGTGTTTTGCACGTGACCTAATATGTTTAAATTAAATTAAAATGAAAATCTTAAATATACTACTAATTTTATCCCAAAGAAGTTTATTATTATAGTTGGCAAAATTTCACTCGAGTATGGATATCCGACTCAATCGCTTGAAACCAAACCTTATCCAACCCGATTCGACTAAAAAATCCACTCAATTCAAAAACGATATGACCCGACCTCAAATCCTTAATAACCCAAACCTGAATCATTCCGAATCAGATCAATCCTAGAGATTAATCCGAAATTACCCGAATCGAGATTAATTATATTTAAATAACCCGAATACGAAAAGATTTGAACCTAAAAATCAGAGGCTCAAACCCGAAATTATTTGAACCATATGACCCGAAACTGAAAAAATCCCGAACCAAAATTGACCCAAACCCAAATGACCCGACATTTGAGCAATCCGAATTCAACCCAACCTAAAACCGAAAATTAACCGAACCCTTATAACCCAAAATTTCCTTACTCGAAACTAACCTAACTCAGATAACCGAACCAAAATCCAACCCGACCAGCCCATTTGTATATACATTGGATTTTACTATCAAAGTAACAAAGGAAATTATCCCACACAAAGAAAATTATTGACAAAGTAAAATAACAAATTTAAACTCACATTCATTTATCTAGCAAAAAATTAATTATAAATCAAATAAAATAATTGCACGTTAGGGAAATAATAAATTTTAATCATAATACATTAAACTATCAAATAGTCACTTTCACGTGCCTTGCACGTGACCTAATATGTTTAAATTAAAATTAAAATCTTAAGAATATTACTAATTTTATCCTAAAGAAGCTTTAATTATAGCTGGAAAAATTTCACTCGAGTACGGGTATTCGACTTGATCGCCTGAAATCAAACTCAAATAGAACATGTCAATCGCAAAAACCCTTTTAAACTAAAATTGTAAAAATAAAATAATTATAACATATTGAATTTTAATTAAATAAAAATAGAGTTTTTAGTATAATAAAACTGTATATTAAAAATTTTAATATATCCAATTTTTATTCAAAAATAGTAAAATGGTAAAAATAAAGAAATTATAAAGATATTAGATTTAATAATTGAATAAAAATAGAGTTTTTAGTAGAATAAAACTATAATAGTTTAAATAAGGGCATTTAAGAAATATATTTTAAAAAATGAGGGTATAATGGTCGATTCAAAAGTTTCACAAAACTCGTACTTTTATATATAGTATAGATATAGAATAATACGGATAAGGCGTATAATGTAGTATGTTGATGTCAAAAAATATCGACGATCAGCATCGACCTCCGAGTGGCCTACGAGAGAGTAAAACTCGTGCTAAAGAGGTCCCCTTTGGTATTTAAGGGGGGTCCTCCTCCGACGGTCAAGTTAGTGAGATCCACTTTCAGTGTTATGAGTGTTTGTGGAGGGTGATGTGTTACATCGTAGAGCATTATAGAGCTTATTAGAACATAATAATGAGGTAGATGGTCATACCTCGCCTATTTTTATAGCTTAAAGACAAAGATTTTCCTAGTGGGCTTTAGGCTAAATCGGCCCGAAATAAAGTATGATCAACATAGTAGAATTATAATTTAATCGTGGAACTAAATTGGAATCAAATTACTACTTAACGGTTAAGATTCCGATTCTAATATTAGATGAACAAGAAATCGAATTGTGTTCACCTTTAACATAATTAAAAGAGGTAATCCTACCAACAAGGGGTTGGATCAAGTGGTAAGCGGCCTGTTCCAGCTTAAGCAGATCTCGGGTTCGAGACCTTGCGTACGCAGCTGCCCATGTTAGGAGACTCACCCACCATAACCAAGTGCGTGACGCGGGTCGGATCCGAATTAGTTTACCCTGGATACCGGATGGGATACCAAAAAAAAGAGATAATCCTTTTATCTCATAAATCTCATGTCACTTGACTTATGATTTAAATTCAAAATCTTACATTAAATTTCTCATCAAACTCTAATCATTGGGATGCCCACTTAGTGAGAATCAAATATAAATATAAAATTTGTAATAAATATACTAAAATGGTACTAACGCATCAATATCATGCAAACTCACAACATAAATTGATAAAAAGGAAGTTGATCCCATGATTTTGCCACGATAAACAGAGTCATTATTGAGGAAATAAGCAAAGGCCACGATGAACAAAAAGTAATCAATATCTTAGTGCGAAACTTACCAAACAAACTACATTTTGTTGCCAACTTGTACTTCACTGTGGCCGTGGATCGGTGGATATACACATATAAGCCACCTGTGTAATCCTGGCATTTTCCCTGCGCAGCTAAATAAAGGATGCAAATGCTTCTTTGAATCATGTGCAGGGCATAATAATTATAGAAACACAATACTTAATCATTAGATTTTGGTCAGAATATTGTTGGTTGATCTCGAAGTAGTTGAACTTGAACTAGGAAACATTTTTCCTCACAAAATACATCTACAATATTTTATAATCTCATTTTCGTGGCTTAATATAGTAAAAATGTAGGGTATTATAGGTACAGAGCAGCAACTTAAGTTTATTAAAATCGAAATCATTAATAGCTTACTAAACGAGATGAAAGTAAAATCACCTATTGCTTATTAGAAATTTGGCACGAATGAAAAGTTGAAATCCATATACGGACGTGGAGTAATGGCCTTCATATTTTGGGGCCAACTCCATTGGTCATGATGAGGACTCCTAGACACTTTGGTTGATGACATGGAGGTTACTAAAATTTCATAGGTAGGTTATAAAATTTCCATAAGAAAGTTATGAGAATTTCATAGTGAGGTTATCGGAATTACATAGGAAGGCTATCAAAATTTTCTTAGATAGGTTACCAAATTTCATAGGATCGTTACAAGAATTTTACAGGGAGGTTACCAAAATTTCATACCGAATCACCAAAATATCATAACGAGGTTACCAAAATATCATAGTGAGGTTACCAAAATTTCATAGCAAGGTTACCCGAATTTCATAGCGAGGTTACCGGAATTTTATAGGCAGGTTACCAAATTTCATAATGAGTTTTCTAGAATTTCACAGTGAGGTTACCAGAATTTCATAAGAACGTTACAAGAATTTTATATGAAGGTTACCAAAATTTCATACTAAAATTACCAAAATTTCATAATGAGGTTACCAAAATCTCATAGCGATGTTACCAAAATTCAGGGAGATTACCAAAATTTTATAAGGAGATTATCAAAGTTTTGTAGGGTTGCTACCATATAATTTATAATGAAGATTACCAATTGGGAGCAGGGGCGAATCTATGTAGTAGTATGAGGGGGCCATGCCCCCCACCCCCCAATTGAAAAATCCCTT
Source organism: Corchorus capsularis (assembly GCA_001974805.1). Lineage (NCBI taxonomy): Eukaryota > Viridiplantae > Streptophyta > Magnoliopsida > Malvales > Malvaceae > Corchorus > Corchorus capsularis. The sequence goes on along the minus strand of AWWV01010701.1, from coordinate 60,594 downwards.
ATGTAAATTTATATCTAATTAATTATATATAAAAATTTGGCTGAAATCTCAAATTTGTTTTCGAATTTTGTTATAAATCTCAAATAAATGTCCAAACTTTAAAGAAGGCCAAATAAGGGCCCACACTTTTTGAAAAAACTTAAATAAGTCTATTATGTGAATACAAACAGAGCGTGAGTTATACTGTAAAAAAAACGCGTGAACAAATAAAAAATTGACACGTGACTTTTATAATTTTGATTTTAGGAAATTAACTAACTTAAAATAAAAAATACAAAATAATGTTCAATTTAGGATTAAAATAAAAAAACACATTAATTACGTTAAAACCCCTTATTAACAATAGGGTTAAATTTAATTATCTCCCTCTCAAAGGTCGACGATACTCTAGCTTAAAAATTAAAATCGACAAAAATTACATCCATTATGGTCGAAATTTGAAGCAAAAAGTGGAAATAGGTTTGACAGAATGGATCTATTTAAGCATTTCTAAAAAGTTTGGATCCTTATTTGAGATTTATGACAAAGTTGAAGGACCTATTTGAGATTTCAGCCTAAAATTTTAAAATTAGCTACAGAGTATAATTTTGCATATAACAATTTATACCATCCCTCAAACTTGTATGTCAAGATCCACCCTTACTAAAATTTAATAGGGAGATTACCAAAATTTCGTGGTGAGCTTATCAGACAAATTCTTCTTCTGGCCATGTATATATATATTGCAAATTATACAATAAACCGTCAGTGAAATTTAGAAGATTACACAAGCGGGTCCTGAAGGGTGACATGTAGGGGTCAGAATTAGACGGTTTAAACCGCCCGAACCGACAAAAACCGACCGAGGTAAGGCGGTTTGGATCTTTAATCGGTTTAGGCGGTTTAAACCGCCACCGATTTAATATAATTGGTCGATATTCGGTATAAGTTTTGTAAACCGAAACCGACCGATCATGCTATTATATATAAAATATATTTATGATATATAAAAAATATATTTAATTATTTATGATATATATAAAATATATGTAAATATATAAATTATATTTATGATATATATAAAAAATATATAATAAATTATTTTTATTAGTTTTATAATTAATATTATTAAAAACTGCCAAACCGCAAAAAACCGACCGCCTCGGTATCTTATATATACAGTCGGTTTTCGATATTCAAATTTCCTATTTCAAAACCGACTAAAACCGATTAAATTAAACCGAAACCGACCGAACCGAGCGATTATCACCCCTAGTGATATGTGTCCTTTAGGAAGTAGATTGAAATATATAGAACTTAATTAATTAAAAAAATAGACATGTGTCAACTTCACAACTCGCTTGTGGAATCCAAAATTTACACCGCCGGTGTATCAAATAATTACCCTATATCTATACTATATATAAAAGTACGAATAAGGAGAAACTTTATGTTTCCCGATTGTACCCTTATTTTTAAAACATATTTCCAATTATACCCTTTTTTAAAAAATATATTTCTAAATTGTCATTACTAAATAATATTTTAATTATTCAATTATTTTTTTACCATAAATTATTCCATTATTAATTTTATTAGATTATAATACGTATATTAAATTATAAGAAAGTCAATTTTTTTTGTTTTCTCTCAATTTAAAAATAGTATATTAAATTTGATAGTCAATTTGGCATAGTTCCTCTTTACTTTATTCCTTTTGGCGGAATGTATGAATAGCTATTATGGCTATTATGGTGTCTATATAAAAACAATCTAAATCTCTGAGTCTATTTCCTATTCCTAGGAAGCAATCTCCTTATGGAACTCGATATCTCGAAAAGAAAAGTTTGCCAAACCCATTCCCAGCTCAAAGAAATTGGAAAGATTTAGCGGTTCTGGTTCTTGTAATCACCTTAAATTAAGTAGATATAGTTTTTTTAATTCTTTCTAGGTGATTTGCTACGCAGTGAACAACCCTAAGATCATCTTCATTGTGAAAAAGGAAGTCGAAAATTGTGATGGAACTTAATTAAGTCTTCTTCATAATCGTTTTCACAATTAGTCAATTACTACATATTAAAAATTAGAAAGCAGGGGAAATTCAGGGATGAGAGAAAACTAGCATAATGAAATTCAAAATTTCTTGCTTTATGATAATTATATAATGGATTAATAATGATACTAAGACGAATGCTCACAGGAAGGATAGCAGATGCAGGCATGATGCTGCTACAAACTTTAAATAAGTATAAAGCAAGCATATGTTAAATATCCGTCTTTGTTTCGCTATGACCATCAATAATGAAACATATACGATGCTTTGACTAATAATTAGTTATATATATATATATTAATATTTAAAGTTGGTAAAATTTGGGCCAATCCAGTGGCGGATCCAGAAATATTAGTTAGAGTGGGCACAAAAATACATTGTTTGTAGTATAGTAATTTTTTTGGTACTCGAGATTGCTAGAAATCGAAGCCTAGCTATTGGAACTAAATGTCCAACACTCTACCATCATGCTAAATGTTCGATGACATCTTATTTTTATAGTTAATTTTGTTTTTTAATCAAGTTAGAGTGGGTACTCATGATAAAATTGGGGTGGGCACCATAAACAATTCAACATAAAATATCACAAGTTTAGAATTTGAGGGTGGGCACGTGCCCACCCTCTCCCAAGCATACATCCGCCCCTGGGCCAATCAATACGTCTTTTCTTTCTCAGCATAATTTCTTCTTGAAAGCATATGAGATTATATAATTCTTCTATAAGAAGAACTTTCAAATTTAGTAGGAAATCATTTAGACCTCGATTAAGAGTTTTTTAAATCCCATTTAACCGAGCTAAAACTCGACGTTTCCGTTTATGGATGTCACCAAAAACATTCCTTGCTCTAGGATTTTAAATTATACGACTGCAGCTGAAGTTTGGTCCGCTTCCCTACCTCTAGCTACCCCTTATAGATAAGTAGATTACAGTCTTGGATGAAAATTGCACCCCTAAAGGTAAAGGCTCAACACTTATCTTGATATTACCCTTTTTTTCCTTTCAAATGATTTTACAATAATTGGATGTTTTGACTCTTAATTTTAATTATTTTAATAATTTATTTATTTAAACGAGTTCGGCCACGTGCAAAGCACGTAAAAGCTAAAACTAGTATATACAAAACACGAAAAGATGGTTTTAATTATCAATTTATCACTGATGGCAAAAAAAAAAAAAATCACCAATTTATCACAAGTTATTTACGGCCAGGGAAAAAAAATAGATGAAAGTTATCATCTGGGCCATGAGGAATAATAGTCCATTAAACGCCCAAAAGTACAGCTGTTCCTTATTAGGCTCTAACGGTACGAATTCTTGTTAGAAACTAGTTAGCATTCGGCCCATGTGAAATATAATAGTGCATACAAAGCCCAATAACAAAGCCTCGAGTTGGACAGCTCATCGCTCAACGGGCAACGGCTCATCAAGTTTTAAGCAAAAGCAAAACCCGAAACTTTAGGCAAAAAAGCTTGTTTTGTTTCTTTTCAAGAAAGGGGAACCATGGAAGACTCTCTACGAATCCAAAGATTCGAACATCTTCCGTCCGCTACAGAATTTGCCTCTCAGATTGAATCCCGAAACGTTCCCGCTGTATTTATCTCTCTCTTTCTCCCTTTCTCCTCTGTTCTTTTTTTTTTTCGATTTCTGAGAAGTTTTGGACCGTCCTTCGCTGTATGTATATAGTATATTCGCTTTGCTATTTTAGTAGTATTTATTTATATAATAGCACTTGCTTGATTTCGTGCTTTTCTTTACTTAAAAGGTGTTCGTTGGATGCGTTAAGGGCTGGGAAGCTGTTTCCAAATGGAATCCATCAAATGGCGGCCTCGAGTATTTGGAGGTTCTCTTCAATCATCGCATTTTTTATTTATGAATTTTAATGAATTCTATGCTCTGAAGTTGTTTTCATGATTTCGTGTCATTTCTTAAAATCGTTTTAGTAGAAAGAATGTTAATGAGGTTTTAAAAAATAGCGAGTTACTGAGTTTGTTGAACTTTGCAATGCAGAATTAGTAGCGATTCAACTATTTTGATAAAATATATGAACAGTAAATTAAGGAACAAGAGCTTCTAGTAATCAAAAATAATTATGATTACTTACTTTTGGTGTTTACAGTTCAACTTCATTAACTCAATTCTATGCCAATTTATTTGATTTGATTTGAAGTGTTTATTTTATTAATTTTCCTTGTTTATGAATGCGGATTTAGGAACGGGTAGGATCATTCATGGTGGAGGCTATGTTATCTAGAACGGCACCTGTATTTTATGGTGATCTTAGAAGCCATGAGAGGGTAATTCTGCATTCTCTGTACATAGTGAATTTTCATGTCTTTCTTGTCTCGGAGAACATAGCAATGATCATTTTGGTTTTGGTTTTGGTTTTGCTTTCAGGTTCCATTACCATTCTCCACTTTTATTGGCTTTTGTAAGCATCATAGACAAAATGTTGACCGTTGTTGCAGCTTTAATTGTAATTCAGAAGGGCATCAACATGGGGAATCTGACACAGAGCAAGGCTCTTCATTATTTGTGGATGCTGCTCCACAGCAAATCTACCTAGCACAGGTTGCATCTCAAGGGTTTTATGATTGTTTATATCTCAGCAGATAGTTTTTCCATCCTTGTTTGTTTTAGCTTATTCAACCTGTTGACGTCTAATAGATTTTCACTTGGTAGTTTGTATCCTTAATTTCATTTTTTTTAAGAATTAATGTAATGGTTGGATTTTGATACTTCTGATTCAGGTTCCAATTGCAAATGCTGAGAACGAAGAGAGGGTTCAGTTGGAGACTCTAAGGGAAGACATTCAAATGGTCTGCATATTTCCTTCCACCACTACTTGTTGTTTACTTTTTAGCTCTCTAGAGAAGGATAGTAATGCAGGGAAATTCTGATTGCAATTGCTTCATTTACACAGCCTGCAGTTTTGGAGGAAAAAGATTTATCTTCCATTAATTTGTGGATGAACAATGCCCAGGCGAGATCAAGTGCTCACTATGACCCTCACCATAATCTTCTTTGTATTGTTACTGGAAGGAAACAAGGTAAGCTTTTTTATATTTTCTGTTTTCACCAATTAAATATAAAGAGTTCTTGGGATTTTGGTTCTGTTCCAGCTTTCTACTATGGCAGTTTTCATGTTCAAATCTATATGTCATAATTTTCATCAAATAGTATGTCAGTATATACCACATTCTAACTAACGTGAACTAGTATAAGCTAGCATTGTATTCTCTGCTCTGAATGTCGGACAGCTGTATTTTCTTTGGAAGAAAGCATGAAAACCTTTTACCCTCATTACTGATGCTTTTCATTTTAAACTCTTAACCTATGTCTTGAAATGACAGGCAAGATGAACTTATCGAATGCAAGCTGATTTATTTATTTATGATGGTGAGAGATTATTTATTTAGTCCATAAGTTGGGGGATAACTTTATTTTGGAAAATATTACTTTGCTTTAATTGCCTTCTATCATGAAAATTTGAATATATAGGTTGGTCCCTTCTGCTATCTTTTTACTGCCTGTCATCGTGTATTAGAAAGCATGTTGGTGGCTTTTGACCTATTCTCTCTTCCTTGCTTGATTCATGCATCCATGCAGTGATTAATATCAGAATCAGTTTTAGTAACTTGAGAAACCAAATTGCTTTGCAGTTGTTTTATGGCCCCCTTCTGCAAGTCCCATGTTATATCCCATGCCTATATATGGGGAGGCCTCAAACCATAGGTATGCTACATTGTCTATGTGCATCAAGAGCCTAATTTTGCTTTTATTTTCTTCATTTGAGTGACTGATTATGGAAAAGAAACACTTTTTGAGTCTTGGAGACTATATGCTAACTTTTGATCGACATTCTTAGCATGCCCAAACTTTTGGTTTTAACATTATCTTTGCTCTGACCCAAATACAAATCTCTCTCGGCAGTTCTGTTGCTTTGGAAAACCCTGATTTTTCAGTTCATCCCAGAGCACAATATTCCATGGAATACTCTCAGAAGGTTATTCTTGATGCGGGCGATGCACTTTTCATCCCTGAAGGCTGGTAAGGTTAAGCTCTTTACTTTTATGAGAAAACAACATTGTTAGTGGGCTTCCTTAAGTTTCTTTTTCTGATTGGCACTTATGTTTCAGAATAAGACTGATGTTTCTTTCTGTAAGATTCATTCTATCTCTCCTCAAGTTTGGTACACTATAGGCATAAGTTAATGTTTCTTCATTAAAGTTCTTTATTGATCATAGATTTGATTATAAGTGTACCCAATGTAGTGGCAATTATATTTTGAGTGTAGGCTTTAGAGACTAGAAGGTAGAAATTCCCAGCAGTGATTTTGATGTGGACATTGTACATTTTTGTTGAAAATGAAAGGCAAGATTGTCTGACTAGAATATGAGTGACTGTATCATTTAACAAGACTTCCTAGCTAATGTGGTCTGTGCTTTTTCCTATTTACATGGGCTGGTGGTCACTTAAATCATCTCCTATTGTTCCTTTTTTTAAGATTAGCATACTCCCTTTTCTTATAATTGCTTGCTTTCAGATTATAAACACATATGAAAATTATATCTCCTTCTCGCCTTGAAGTTCAAAGCTATCTAATTCTCTTGAATGTGTTCTACTAGGAGGAAAAGAAATATTTTTCTGATACAACCATTATTTCCAATCTATCCTCTTTCTCTGCCACATTTATAACAAATCTCCTTACCTATAAGAGAATTGTTGAATTGGGGAGCCAACCTAGTCCATTGATGCCTAAGAACTATGATTTTGGACAATAGCCACTTGGCCAATTGCCACTATTTTAAACAGGAGAAAAAAAGCTTAAAGTAAAGCTTCTCGGTGGTGCATGTCAATTTCAGTATCTTTCTTTCTGAGTTAACTTTTCTGTTGATAGCTGTTCTAGAGAATCATTAAACACGCAATGACCAAGTGAATCATATAGTTTGAGGTGTCACTATATATGGTTAAATATTGCTAGCTTTGTTCCTCACACCCTGTTTGGTTCATTATGCAACTTACTAGCTAGAATCTCTGTTTTCTTTTTTCTCGTGACAATATGTTCTTGTTGGAGCTACATTTTTTCCTATACAGCATCAGGTTAGGTGATTTTTTCTTTCCTATTGCTTCAGGTTCCACCAAGTAGACAGTGATGATTTGACAATTGCTGTTAATTTTTGGTGGCGCTCCAGCATAATGTCTAGCTTGACGGACCACATGGATTCGTATTATTTGCGCAGAATACTTGGAAGGTAATTCATCATTGAAGAAAAATATTTCATCTTTTTACTATTATCCTTTCTTCCTATGGATATGAATCTCTTAATCACTCTTAAATTGTAAGCTAACTTGAGTTTCTGTTGCTCATGGAATGAACCTGTCAAATGAAGATTGACAGACAGGGAAATGGTATGTATGCTGCTATGCTATTTGCTCTAGTTATGTTTTTAGGTCTTGGTTGGCACTATAGTGCTCTTGTATGGTCCTTGTGATATTCTATGATACACCATATGCTTGTCTGTAAATCTCTTATCTGTATTCTGATTTCTATCCTAATTACTGCTTTTGAGTTATAGACATTTCATCTGTCTATAGAATTCTAATTTCAGAACCTCTTCTTTCCATATATAGCTTGTTAGAAACTGTTTTCTTTGAAATTTGGATTGATAACCTGTTTAACTTATTTTTGTAAGAAAGCTTGAATTATTGTTGCAGATATAGTTCTTCATCTGCTTATCTGAACCTCTCTCCTTAAATCTCATCTATTCTTGGTGATATTTATCATATTATATATCATAAAGTTGATAACTTATTGCTAACTAATCCTTGAACTTGTATTGGACCAGAACTGTATAGATTATGCATTAGGCAGTGTTGATTAATGCGATAATCAAAACTATTATAAGTTTATTCTGTAATTTTGTGGATTGAGATGCTGTAAAATCACTGCTTGGTCAGTTGTTAATTTGCCCGTCATTTTCCCCCAAGTCGATAAACCAATGCGTTGTGTATTCTATTCTTGAAATTAGGACAGGACCAATTACTTCCCAAGGCTATGTGGAGACAGGAGAGGAATATACCCAAGCTGCAGTGTAACAAAGGTAAGTTTCTGATATGCATGCAGACTTTTTCCAAAAACAAAAAAGGATAAGGAAGTGAATGCTGCTGATGTGTTCTGCAGCCATGCTTTGTGAATTTAACTTGATAGCTTTTGTTCCAGATCATGTAGGCAATAGCTTGGGTCAGACTAGTCAGAGAAAGGATTTGAAAGGGAAAGAAGAACAGCAAAGCGTTCTTTTGAATGATTTGGAACCCCGTGCTCTCCGGAATCTTTATGAACTAGTTGCTTTAGTTCATGACCATGTCAATGCTTCAGGTCAAAATCAACCAGCGTTGCCTACTTCATCAAGTGCCTTGATGTGTTATGCAACAGATGAGCAAGATAAAACTTTGACTGAAATATTTCATTTAGAAGATGATTCAGTAGCTAAAATTCTCTGGGCCCTTGAACCGGGCACCTTTCAGGACATGTTTCTTGCTATGGCGGTGAGTTTGCAACCTCCTATGAACATTATATCATGCTTTCAGCATGTGCCTTGAATTTTCACTAATGCTATTTTGAATTTTGTTGAAACTAAAAAACATTTTCGTGAGCTTTACTTCATATATTGTTATTTGTGTTTAAGATTAAGTAAGTTATGGTGAATAATTATGTACCTACCTACCTGATGCTTGTCCAATGGAGGCTCCTGTCCTGTTCTAACATATGTAGAAGGAAACTAAATATTAGAAAAGGGATTTTGCATGAAGAGAACTTGAACATGATTAATGGTTACCTATCAAATTTTAGCGTACTCACTCTATATATATTCTTTAAAATATTAAAAATTGCTTTGCTTTGCTTTCAGTCTACATTGGCAGGATCTTGTTGTTTCTATTACTTTCTTATGAGCTAACAGTTATTACTCATGTTATATCACTTTCTAGAACAACTTCCCCAGAACTTTGGAAGCCCTGGTACTTCACTTGCTGTCACCAGTTGGTGCAGAAGTACTCACACGAAAGTTTGATGAATTAGATCAGAAGAACACTGAAGAAGATCGGTACATGTTAATTATTCTCGGATTTTTTTTTTGTTTCTGTAATGTATGTAATGGTTTTTGGCATCACAATGTTAATCATAATCATGGTTTCAGGAACAAATTCTACCAGGTGTTCTATGGTGTATTTGATAACCAAGTTGCAGCAATGGATGCAATTCTTAATGGGAAAGAGGCATTTGCACGCCAGGTAACACTTTAACATTGTACCTTTTCTTTCAAAAATAGAATTTAAGTATTGATCATTTGATGGTTTCTGAGATGTGAGATATCATCTGCAATGAGGTATTTTTCATAAAAACCTTTGTGCTCAAAGTCAAGCCCAATGGACTGATTGGAGGAATAATGCAGTCTTCATCCTGAACTATATGCCAGTTAGTAAATGGATTTTCAGAGGAATTCTATCAAGAAGTCCATCTTTGAAATTGCTATGACAGGCCTAATTTGAGTTGCACAAAGGAATTCAAAAAAAAAAAAATTCAAGGTTGTTTATGTTCTTTCTTCGGTTTTGTAGATTGTTTATAACCTTTATGTATCAGCAAGAGATGGGAATATATAGATCAGTGAGACAATGTAAAACAACATAGAAGCTTGCTAGGTTCCTTATTCACATCCTAGTATAATCTCTTTTCTTGAGGATTATCAGTTATGAGATAGTGTTAAATTCCCTGTCCACTGCATGATTCTGGTAGATTAAAAAGAGGTCATCATTTGATTCTATTCATACTGCTGTGGATTATTCAAAAAAAGTTACTCTTGGGACCATTGTGCCCAATTGGGTTAATGTTTGGTTCCATGCTAGTCATCAAAATTGTGATTCTAACAGGTATCTAGGTATTATTGGGGGGTATGTCTTTCCCTACTCACAGCTGTGCAGAAGCAGAACAAATCCAACTTAAGATTTCAATTCACTCATTATATTTTCTCATCCGGCGCACCTTTGAAGATCTTCCCCTCAACAAAGAAACAAAAGAGGAGTCTTTAACTTTCCTTCTAGTGGCACTACTTTTAATTTTTTTTCTTTATTCTTTTCCATCATTATTTCCTCAGCTGGAATCTATGTTCATTGCTTTAGCATGTACACGGTATTAGTTTGCACAAAAGCACAGATCAATTTTGTGCTGGTTGAATATAAAATTCTTCCAAGCTTACCTAAATATCTTAGTCCATACAATTTTAATATTTTCGAATCCTGCTCTGGAAAACTGATGATTTAAAAATGTAGGAATTTTTGCTGAATTATGATGCACAGAACTCAGCTATTCATGAGTTATATTCAGTTCTAAACTTACTCTTAATCTTTACACTTTTGCATTGCAGGCATTCAAAAATGTCTTGGACAAATATTTGGGAGGGAATTTTGATGTACCAAAACCGTGTGTTGGGCGAGGCATCTTGTGACACAATCTTCTTAAAGAATTGGTCCCAGGTTGATCTCGAGATGGCAAATTGATGCATATTTCATCTCAGAATCTTTCTGTCGCAATCAGTACTTTTACATGTGAGTCATCGAGAATATTGTAGAATAGTATGTGAATCATTACAAAACTTTGAATATTGCAAGCATATCTCAGTTACGCATAGATGCTGTATGATTGAAATTGCAAAGCTAGTCTGTTTCCTTTTTTGTATGTTTGCATTAATACTGTATAGTGAGCATAAACGACACTTTTAGGGAAAGAATCTCTTGCTCATAAACTAGATGAAAATGGTAAGCATGATGGGTAATCTTGTAATCGACTTGAGATAAGCATGTGCTTATAAAAAGATGCCTGAAGTACATTGTGGAAAGAAAGTAAAGAGTCAGCAGTCTTCCTAGAAGTTAATGACTCACATACAATGACACTAGCCTACATTATTTTTATGTTTGGAATGGGCATGAGATAGCCATAATGCCATGGACTTTTGAGTTCATCAGAAATGACTATTAGTGGTGAGGAAATGGGGACCCCCTTTACTCATAGCGGATGCTATCATGATGGTTGATATCTTTGTTCTAGTCGTCCCTTTCTAATAACTATGTTTTGCTAAGTTTCCATTACTAAATTCTAAAGTCTTAGTCGATGAAAATAGCAAGTATTAATGAAAATAGGCTTTTACAGTTATTCGCTTAAGCAACACGGTAAGAAGATGCTTATTTTTTTTTCTCATAATTAGGGGGTGAAGAGATGCCATGCAAGTATCAATATCATGTGTGTTCATTTGTAGTGGGAAGGGTAAAATAGTGAGGGGGTTGTGGAAAAGAGGGGGGGATTTGCAGCAGAAGGTAAAAGAAAAGAGAAGAAAAGCATAGAAAGAAAAGAAGGGTTTGGTAATAATTAGGATTGGAAGGGGAAAAGTAAGGTTTGTTGAGATGAGATTCCCTGATGGAAGATGACACATGCAATTGCAAAGTCTGCTTGAGAGAGGAAAGGGGAAGGAATAGAAGAGAAGGAAGCTTTTTGTTTGTCTGGTTGTGGAGCAGAGAGAGGGGAAGATAATAAAAAAGAGGCAGTCTTTTTTACTAGGCAAATGGTATGTATATCATGTATTTTGTACCTTAACCCTCTGCAACTTTCTCATACTTTCTAAAAGCTTGGATATACCCTTAAGCACTGAACTTCTACTTTCATTAATCCCAATGCTTCCCCCCTCTCTCTGCTTGAATATCCTAACATGAATTCCCAGAATCTTTTTTTCTTCTTTTTATTTTATTTTCCCTTTTATTTCTCTTGTTATAAAGTTGTTAAAGAGTAAGGTGGTGATGAATTGGATTGATCTCCTAACAATTGACACATAAACCATTTATTACTAAGCAAAGCCAAACTTCTTCCTTTAACCCCAGTTGGTGCATTAACTATTTACAGGTCTTAATTTAGCCTAATAAACTTCATGCTATTTGGTTTAGAATTTAGACAAAGCAGATAGTGAAAAAGTAAGACATGAAAACAATTCAGATGGAGATTGAATGGATTGGTGGGTCATGCAATGCAATCAAAGCAAAGGGAAGGGAAGCAACAAGCAAGCAAATACAGACGTAAATGGGAACCAACCAAAGGGATTTGCACAGAAATTGATAAAGGAAAGTCATCAACAAGAAAGAAGAATGAATTGTTGATTCAAAACTTTCAAAGTTCTATCGAGCATCTTTTTCATAACCGTTGACATTTTTCTTCTCTCTTTTCTTTTTGTTTTTCCTCTTTATTTATTTTTTTCTTTAGTTTTTTCCTTTTGAGTTTAGTACCACTTGTAAGTGCCGGACCACCAAAACACCAGCACATTTTCACATAAACACCATCAACTTAGTAAACCTTTTCACTCACGCTTACAACATTTTACAGCCTCCTTCCCCACCCAATCCCTCTTGCCCTCCTCTTTAGAAAAGGCTACATAAAAATTCTTTTGGGTATATGTAAAATTATTAGCTAATTTAGTATATTTCTTAGTATCCCAAAAGGAAAGTGATTGGAAAAAGAATTTCTTGGGAATTGATTACTCATCAATATCTTTAATTGGAATTTAAAAGTGAGGACTGATGAGGAAAAAGAAGAAAAGTGATGTGATTGAATTTTTGTAAAGGAAATTATATTGTTACACTTATATCAAAAGATAATATGAATATCATCATATATAGTGGTCTGGCAGTCAATGATGTTCAAATTGGAAACCAATGTTTTCCTCTTTCGGGTTTCAACTTAACTTGTGTTAGTCAATAGATTCCATAATCATTTCTGTAATATATAGCGAGCAATTTTTGTTTTATATAATTCTGTTATTTTTCTTGGCCTCTCCTTTTAGGCTCTCTTTTCTCTTTTTGCCCAAGAGGTTGCTCTCCCATTTGGACCTACATTTTGCTAATTCTTTTGTGACCCTAAGTTCCCAACTTTTCCATGCGCAAAAATTCTCTTGGATTTTGCGTTAGTGAATTTCGTATTTCATACCCATTTTACCAATATATCTTGAGCTTAGATCAAAGTTCAACACATGAATTTTCTATCCTAAAAGATCACAAGGCGAGGTTTAATTGAATATAGTATATTTGTTGAAAGAATATTTGATCATTCTCTCTCAAAACAATGGAATATTAACTTCAAAACATGGAAGTAGAATTATAATAACATTCTTTGATCATTGGTGACACGTATTCCATGCAATGCTTGTGACGCTAATCGAACGTTGACCACTTGTTAGGATGGAAAATGATGCCCCCAATGTCGAAAAATACCCCATTTATTAATTAATTAGTTATATAATTAAATTAAATCATGACAATCACGGGCACCTCAAAACATTCAAATTTCTTGTTACTCGTGATTGATCAATTTGGTAGTAATAGTGTTAGAAAAAAAGAGCTATAGCTAGCAAGCTTTCTTCAAGAACTTGGACCATAATAATCAACTCGATCTACTTATATTTTACATGATTTGAGAATCACAAATCCAAATTTATATATAATATATATTTATGATATTGATGACATAAGGTATTAGACATTTCAGAAGGCCTAATTAACATCCAAAGGAAATTACAATGTGGTGGCTACCTGACCGGCGGGCCGTGGGGTTTATTTTTGGGTCGATGATAATAATAATAATAATAATAATAATAATTAAAAAAAAACATGTGGACTATATAGAGCAGTGGAATTGGCAACGAGGGCAAGTAATTGGTCAATCCCAAGAGTACTACAAGTACAAGCTCTGGCCCTCGACCGACATGCTTATATACCTCATCGATCTATTACTCTCTCTTGCTTACTAATATACTCATCATGTAAATTGAATTATCTGGTTTTCTAATTTTAATTATTGCTGGTAAACAAAGGGTAAAAGAGTAAATTGATTGCATGGATGACACAATTGACAAGCATGGCAATTGGCATTCCATGAAAACGTGTGTAGGGTCATCATGATTGAGAAGAGAATACTCACATGCAATGAAAAGAAATTAAAGAAGATATTTGAATATTCTTTTTCCCTTTTCGTTTTTTTTTTTATTTTCTCCTTTATCAATTTCTTTTCTCATCTTTTTGCTTTGAATAATTTAATTTCTCCTTCAGCTAGCACATATACAATGCATTTCAAACCTCATCCTCATCATGTTTATTAATCCATTACTCTCCTTCTGTACTTGCTCAAATAGTCTACCTAAAAGAATAATGCTGGAATTGGATTCCGATATTCGCTTTCCACTTTAGTATAGTATTACTGTTTGGATTTTGAAAACTTTTATTAGTGGAGAGGGAAGCATAGATTTTTTTTTTTTTCAAATCTATATATACATATATATGTAAGATATGATGATGATTTCTTATATAAGAAACAAAACATATAATATATACCTAATTACTTCTGATTTACCTTTCAATATGCACATATATATATATATATATATATATATATATTAATCCTCAATTAGAGTCCTGCTTTAAATTAATGAAAGTTTCGAGTTATTTTCTACTTTACAACATTTGATCATGTATGCTTGTCAAACATGGAAAAGAAAGTATTATAATGCTTGTTGGGTTGAGTGTTAGAGGTTCGGTATTCTTTAAGTAAGATCTCAAGTTTTAGTGTGGAAGAAAAAAAATGGTATTTATAGAGTTTTTCCACGTATCCGACATGACTCGACTTTTGATTAGTTTATATCCAATATGATGAGTTGATGACTGTATATTGGGAATTTGTTCTAAAAAAACAGAGTAGAAAGCTCAAACACTATGGAACTCATCATATTTGATTGGACTTTTTTGCATTAGGAATATTGGTAACCTATATTGCAAAGCTTGAGCAAGCGACCTTCATTCAAATCCATGGCTGAAACCGACTTCTATCTCAAAATTAATGTCAAAGATATTTTAAACTCTAGATTAATCAAAGGGGATGAGGATAGATTAATATTTAGCGAAGAATCTGAAAATATTAGAATATTCATTCAATTTTTCTCTTTATAGTAAAAAGAAACACTTCAAACTTCTTTATGGTAATTCCAAAACGATTTGTCCTTTTCTCCATTTGGTATATTCTTTGAAGGGGTCGACTTCACAATGTAACTTAATTTCCAATTTGTAAAATAAAATTAATAAATAAAAGAAAATATTACTATTATTTTAGCGTGATATATAATATAGTTTTCTCCACTAATAGTAGTTACTTTCTAATTAGAAGAGTAACCGCTAGGAGGATTTTCCTCTGAGGCGGTTACGGGATTGTTTTTCATTTTTTCCCCTTTCTTCTTCTTCAATCATTCATGGAAGATTGTGATTTCATTTTACTCTTTCTATTTTGGTATTTACTATGAATTTGGTAATTTAACAGGATTCTTTGTGAGAGTTTTTTTGTATTGGTTTTTGGGACTCCTTTGTGAGAGCTTTTGTATTGTCTTTGTACAATCTTCCAACCCCTATTTCTTTTTTTTTATTCATCTTTGAATTTTTCTTTTAATCCCCCATTTCCTTGGTAATAATGGCTAATGATTTGAACAATCTTTGGGATATAATCCAGTGCCATTTGTATTTGATTAATAGAGGTGGGATCTAAAGAAACTCAATTTCCAAACTGGAGAAGAGCTGCACGTATTGGATCAAAAACCAGGTCTTCATCAAGTCAGGCATCAGGCAAACGTGATTAGATCGAAGGAGATTTAGATTTTGGTTGTATTGTCTTACAGTTTGGATCATTGCAAAAAAAAAAAAATCTAGTTTAGATCTAGCTTAAATTTAGTGAGGGGTACATACTTTGTTTGGTATAGAGTCTTATCTCTAGTGTAACCTTCTTTATAACATCAATTCAAGTTTTTACTTGATTTCTCAAAAAAAAAAAAAAGTAGTTCTCTCCGAGTGGGAATATCTAATCTAATAAAAATTATAATGTTATATATAGCTGTCATGAAAAAGATAGGACCTCTATATATATATATATATATATATATATCACAAAAGAAAAATATGAGAAGTGCTTATGTTTTGCATGTGACATTTTTACCTCTGCTAAAATAACACTAAGTACGTAGTATGTTATTTAACATTCAAATTTACACATCAAGTAGTGAGATTCTTTTTCTTTTTCCCGGAAAAAGATCAAGAAAATAAAAGAAAATCTGCAGTGAGCATGATGAACAATGTTTTACTACTTACCATTGATTGAACACTAGTCCAATGATTAAAAGAGACAAAATTAATATTAAACGAAAGTAATGCAAGTAATAAACTTAATTCTAAACTCTTTTGGAAATTTAAACCCAAAGTACAAAATTTTTTTTTGGTGAAGAGGAGAGCTGGGGTTATGACTACTCTATGAATTATATCATATATGGCCCTTTTTGCTCTTCATCTTTCATTTCTTTTATATTTTTTTGCTAAGATAGAGAAGGGTATTGATGTCATTATCAAAGGGCAATCCCTAAATTATTATTTTACCCTTTCTTTTTCACTTGTTTTCCCTCTTTTTCTCTTTTTTTATTCCTACGATTTTTTTTTGTTTTAACAATCACCCCATGTTTCAGAGGCAGGTGGCTCAGCGAATCCAAAACCATGGGGCTTCAGCAGCGAGTGGTCTCTCTCAAAGTGCTGCAACTCCATTCCCCCGGCGTACGTTAGCACATCCCTCACGTTCATGCTAACGTTAACATTCCCATTGCCACCCCCATGATGGTGATGGTCTCCGGTCAAACCAAGAAAGTCCCTCGTGAAACGATCACTAGTCTTCTGCCACGTGGCAAGGTTTCCCGCCGCGAAACCCATGAACTCCGGGGAGACATGATGACTCGCGGCCATGCTGTTGCTGTTATTGTTTATCTGCGTGGCGGTTGCACCCACGGTGGCTGCCTTCTGAAGGAGTGCAGTGGCTGACAAGTGAGCTGCCGCCGCCGCTGACGTTGCACCATTTGAGGAAGGGTTATTGCTGCTGACGTGAAGGGTTTGGAAGGGTGAGTTGATGATGGTCTTCGGAGGAAGCGGCGGCGGCTGTTCTTGGAAGAATGGTGAGAAATGGTGAGACTCAGGCTTAACATGGAGTGGGTTATTATTAGGGTTAGGGTTAGAGGTTTGAGTAGGGTCCCAAGGATTGAGGGAGATATGGCTTTGGCTTTGGATTTGGAAAGGGAAAAGAGAAGAAGGGTTGGGGTTGGCTTGCGATGTTAGGTGATGGAGAGCTGGATTTGCGGTGGCGGCGGCCGCTAGTTGGTTGGCCGACAGTCTTGCACTTTCTTCAGCTAATGCATCGCAAAATGCTCTGTGTGTTATAAAGCTATCCTTCCTGCACATATAGGTTTCACAACAAAAGTTTACAAAATGCATAAATCAAATTTGCCATTGTAGTCATATAGCAAGCAATTATGGAAAACAAAATGAATGAAACAGTTATTTTACTTCCAAGATGTCGTAAAATTGATTGAGTGTTAATTATAATATGTGGGCATTTGACAAAAGAGATCAAAATGCATGTTTCACGTTCCTAAGGAGATTAATCATAATTAAATATAATATGCAGCAATATTTTGCATGAAGAAATTTAGGATAGAATTTGATAATGTGAGAGTAGTGGCTATTCTCTTTAGACAAAAAAGAAAGAAAAAAGTGTATAAGCCTAGGATCGTGCATGCGCATTGGATAGACTTAATAATGCCATAAAGTTTACAGAACATATATAAAGGAGAAAACTATATAGTATATCTTTGTTGGTCAAATGAAAAGGAAGAGAGAGAGATGCATGACAGTTAATTGATGTGTATGCATGCAAAAGATGGCTCAAATTTTGAAGAATTTTGGTGAATTATGATATTGAAACTAGAGCTCATGCATGTAACAAAGATATGCAATTGAAACATGAAAATCTAAATGATGGAGGATTTAAAGGAGAAGAGAGAAAAGAAAACAAATCAGCCGCAGATATTTTTGCAGATTTATTCAATTTTTACATCATGATGAAAGTTTCAGAGTTTTCAGTCTTCTCTGCAAGTTAATAATGGCAAATGCTACATGAAAAATTTGTCACGGATTTCTCAACCATGAAATATCCCAAAACGCAATAATTAAACCTTCTTTTGCTTTTTCTTGGATATTCATAATTGTTCTTGAGACTCTGCAGTCCACTCCATTACGAATGTACCCAAGGGAAAAACATTCAAAACACAGATTTTTTTTTCTTTTTTAAAAAAAGAGTAACT
This sequence comes from Corchorus capsularis, assembly GCA_001974805.1. Lineage (NCBI taxonomy): Eukaryota > Viridiplantae > Streptophyta > Magnoliopsida > Malvales > Malvaceae > Corchorus > Corchorus capsularis. Next base: position 42,317 of record AWWV01010701.1, on the reverse strand, counting down.
GATCATATGCCTTTGCATGATGATGAATTTGATATGATGTATCATGTATGATCAAAACTATATATTAAAGAAAACGTGCATGTATTTAAATCTTTGTTTTTCATCATTATATTAATTATATAGTACTATAATATTAATATATAATAATAATGCAAGACACAAGGGAAAGAAAACAAGGTTAATTTCCTATTGATAAAATACTCACAAATTGATGACTCATGACTGTTCCTAATATTCCCTTTTACTATTACTCTTAAACATGTTTTTGTTTTGTGTTTTCAGATGTTGAACATGGCAGAGTTTCAGATTATTTCAGAGGTATAGCTTTCAGTTTCAGTTTCTCTTTGCAAGGTCATCAGTAACAGACACTTGTATTAATGGTGTCCAACTTCGACGATGAAATATGAAAAACTCTGCAACTGCATTTATATTCCAAATATATTCCATGCATAGCTTACCACTCTTGTGTAAGGAAATTAACCCACAAAACAAAACAAAAAAATACAGTATAAAAAAACAAAAGCAACCCTAAAGACTCCAAAAAACTACCCACTTTAAACAAAAGACCAAGATTTTTATGCTTAATCCCATCAGAGTCCAAACTGATGAAATTGCACAGAGAAAAAGATTCATCAAAATTTATAAAGAAGGGAAGGTTTGGAAAACTGTGAAAAGGAAAAAAAAAAAAAAACAGAAAGCTATAGAAAGATAATAAAAGGTGAAAAGGGAAGTAAGTAAGGATATAATAAATGAATTGAGAAAAAAAAAAAAGAAGTAAATAATTAAATTACCTTGAGAAAAGGGTTCCACAATCACATCTGTATTCTCTAGTTCCACAGGTTTTAGAGTGAGCCTTCCAATCTGATTGAACAGCATAGATCTTTGAACATTTCTCACACTTCCACTTTTTCTCACCATGTTTTCTGCAATAATGCTTCTTGATACCAGTAAGATCACCTAAAGCCCTTGAAGGATGATGATGGACACATGTTGGCTCAGGGCAAACATAGGCTCTCTTTTTTATCTCTTTGCTGTTTCTTTGTTTCAGCTTCCATGGAAGATTATGGCCTCTTCTATGAAGTTGAAGATTCTGATCTCTCTGAAAACCCTTGTTACAGATCTCACATACAAATCTGTTGGTAGCCAATAGTGTTTTTGGAGACAAAGCGATTACTTCAGCATCTGGGTCTGCAACAATATATAGAAACCAAAAAGTTAAGAAAATATTGACAGAAAATTTTAATGGGTATAATTATAAAAGATATATAAATAAATAAAAAGTCTTGCCTGGGTTTCCAGGGAGGCTTCTCTTCTTCTTAACTTTGGGTGGTTGCTGAGTGTTTTGAGGAGAAAAGGTTGAAACAATAGGATTTAAGCCACCGAAGTCTTGAACTACTCTTGTACCAGAAGAAACGCTAGCTTCTTCAGACAAAGAAGTAGAATTGGACATAGCAGTAGGAAACATGTCTAAAGAAGAAGAAAACTCCAAGAAAGAAAAACAAAGGAAAACCCCAAAATCTAATCTCTTTTTATTTTGTTTGATATCTTGTTTTCCCAACTTTAGTAGTTTAGCTCTTGTGTATTCAAAGAGTGACCACACTTTTGCACCTTAATTTGAAGAAACAACAAGAAAAAAAAGAGCAGCAAAGAGTTTAACCCCAGAAATAGGAGAGAATCCAGCTTTGGACACAAGTTATAAAACACAGCTTTGTTTTATAAAAAAACAGGTGGCAGTTGCAGGAGGAGGGACATGTTATAAGACACAGAAAGGCATCATTCATTTGGGTGGCAAAAGCAAAATCTCGTGAAGAGATGATGATGATATGTTATTCTCCAAGTCGCTATCTAGCCATGGATTGCTTGTCTGAACAACTCTGCAACCCAATTTCAGATATATCTCTTTCCTATCTATATATCTAAACAAAAAAAACCATCATCAGCAATATTTGCACATATAGCTATAATATGATATGATATATCTCTCCCATGCAATATTTCAAAACATGAGGAAAAATACAGAACACTAATATGGTGTTTTCCTCTAAACCTGTCCACTACCCAATAACCCTCTCCTTTTGATCCATTTATGTGTATATAAAGATACACCAAATAGATTGAAAAATATAAGAGAGAGAAAAAGAAGAATAGAAAATTGAGAGAAAGTTTCAGTAGCAGGGGGGTCCTGTAGATAATAGTGTACAGAAGGGTGATGATTACAGTGGCAGACTATGGAGAAGAGGTGGTAAATTTTGACAAAATATAATACAAAATTCCAGGTGAGAAAAATAAAATGAAATAAAAAAAGGCTAAGAAAACCCAAGGAAAAAGTTAAGAATTCTACAATGGGAAGAGAGAGGGTACTACTGGGTAGGCAGCTCAAAGCAAGGACTAGGAAGTATCCTTCTCCCAGCCCACTTGATTATTCAGAAAAATATGAAACATAATTTTCTTTTCCTTTCTCTCAATTATTATTTTAATAATAATTTATCTTTTGAACTCTGACGTTGGCAGTTTCTGTCTTTTCCTTTGTTCCTGTTATAAAACACCCAAACCCTAAAAGGGGCTTGATTTGATAAATAGTGTATTGAAAGTTGGAGGGGGATTTGCTTTGCTGCTTACCTCAACAAAAATCAGATTAGAAAGAATGAGAAACTTAAAAAGGCTTTTGGGGGGTGGTGGTAAAGGCAAAGGCAAAGGGTTGGATTAGATTAGAGATAGAAGATAGCCCTTCCCTTAAGTCTCAACCTTTTCTATAATACCCCACAACTAACATGATTGATCAATTGATTGACTCTCACCCTTGTAAACCCACACATTATTAGAAGCTTGATTGAATCATAATGCAAAAGCAAACAAATATGTTCTAATAATGCATTATTTAAGAAATGGGTTTTACTTGTTCAACAATCTTCAAATCATCTATTAAAATTGTTTGGTTTATATGTTAATTAAGCTTTAGATTACAATTTTTTAATTACGATTTCTTGCATAAGGCCACACTGATATATTGTACACAATTAATTAATCATATCAATATATGGCTAGTGGAGGATCACTGGTTTATATACATACTTTTATTTAGAAGTAGCCTGCATGACATTTTCCATTCAAATTAATTAGAATTGGGTTTTTTGGAATCTTAATGAATATCTTTTACATTCCACTATATATGTGTTTGACGATTTTTATCCCCTTTCTGTCTCTCTTTCTTTTGTTATTATTCTCTCACATCCTTGTGTGTAGTGAAAGTGCTCAAGCAAACCCCACCAAGGGGAATTTGGAAGGCCTCTCTTCTTTTTCTCCCTTCTTTATATAACTTTATTTATTCCAAACCCAAATGTAAAGCATGGGTCGATAATATCAAATTGACTATTCTACCCTCCTTTCATTTCTCTAATCGCTTAACCCTTAGGTGATATTGTTGATGACATTAATGGGTTATGGGTATAAGAGTAATTGAGCTAAAAAATATAAGGGGGATTCCCTTTCTTTAGAGGGGCATGCGTGGGCTATACATGGCAGCTCTTTTAATCTTTATTAAACGGCTGATGATGAAGATTGAAGAGGCAGAGGGCACAAGGGCAAGGCAAAGACCAAGCAACAAAGCAAAGAAAACCATGCAAAACTCAATCATTTAATATTGTAATAGACATTGTGTAAGAGATAGGACCCATTTTGCATTTGGGAGAGACCCTTTGGGAAAACAAATAATCATCATTCATCTAATATTGTTGTTGTTGTTCTTGTAAGTACTTTGGAATCCTATGCGTGATGTGGCTCTCAATTTTGATCCAAAATCTAATTGAATCATTTGGCTTTTGAGTGAGATTCATCTTCATGCTCCTTTTCTTTTTGGATAAGATGAGATTATAATATATGCTTCCTTGATTCACCTTTAAAGGCCCCCAAAAGCTTTTTGTGTTTTCTTTGCGTGTATTACCATTATTTAACAGAACTCGATACCCTCTCCCTCTTCAACCCCAAATATTAATTGTCTATCATCAAAATTAAACTATTTTATTACTAACTTAAACACTAATCAGATTTAATAAATGATGGAGATACAAATTATAGCAATTAAAGGGTATATATATGATCTAAACTTGGATTTTTTATGTCCATGTGTGGCCAAAAAGTTCCTTGTCGTAAAATGATAAAAGAAAGGGAAAGAAGATTAGTTGGGACAAGAAGTTACTCTAATTAAGACAATGGTGTTATAAAAATTGGACAAGAAGGAAGATCTAACATAGGCAGGAGAAAGACAAATGGAAGCCTAATCTGGCTTGACTTATATATAGTAGTATAAAATAAAATCTTGAACTGGTAGAATACAAAAGTTAAATAAATAGGGTGGTCACCTGATCTAATATTAGTCTGGTAGTCTTTTGCAACCTAACTTTTATTGAATGTAAGATTCTATTGACCTAAAAACATTAATGTCTGGTAACAAACCAATTAGACTAATTCAAAGATTTTTATGTGTTTGGGTCTTAAAAGAAAAACAATCCATTCCAACCAATTTGGGATTTGCAGTTTGCACATGCTCTTGGAAATGGCCAATATCAATATATATTATATCATCATCCCCCAAATCAAAAATAAATAAAAAAAAATTTCTTACCTTTTCAAGTTCTCATGCAGAGTTATGATAGCAATCTAATTATAGTCTTTAACTTGGCAATGCCAATGCAATTTCTGATATTCATTTGACTATACTATACATATTCTTTCTTTTTTTTCTTCTTCTTCTTTTATTTACACTGTAATATTTCTATTTTTCCCTTCCTGTTTTGCATGCAGAGAGATGGAATTGGGAAAGAATAGTAGTAGAGCAGCAATGCCCTATGAAGCGGGCCCATCCGCCTCTTATTCACGGGTTCTTCTATTACCAGATTCTCGCATGCAGTTTTGGCTCTCTTGCCCCGCAAGGGCACAAAAAAAGTATTTTTGCAGGAGGTGGACCAAATTTTTTGGGGTCTTTTTCTATGTTTTTCCTGGAAATTTTGTTATCATTTTCTCCTCTGTCCTCTTATCTTATCAAGATTCTGTATCCCAAAACTCACCTCTTTATTTATAATTTTGACTATCTAATCACCTCAAAATCTTGTTACCCATTAGGCATAATGGTGGTTTATATAATTATTATTATTACTAAAAAAAGAAAAGGAAAATTAACCAAAAGCCTCCTATTCTGAATTGCAGTAGTCTTTATTATGACCAGTCAAAACTTTCATTTCCATCTCTAGCTTCGTTCTATGCTTACTATGTCTAGCAAACATCATTAAATGGTACCTGCTTTCACCCATAAGTAAAGTGCATGCATGTCACCAAATCGAACATTGTTCAGAGGTTAATTATAGGTGTTATTAATTAACAACAATCGTGAGTGTCGCGATTACCTTATTCATTAGCGTTGTTATTGTGATCTATCCCTTGTTTTCACATGAAAAACATACTCTGTTTCACTTTTTTTCCCCCAATCTTCTGAATTTTTTTGATTGAAGTATAAAGAAAAAAAAACTTTGAAGGTCTTTCTTGTAACAACTACCCTATTCAATTCTACTAGGCTTGATGGTGATAAATGATAATGGCCCAAACGTGGCTCACCAGACTGAAATTTGAGGATCTATGGATTCAAAGCCCAAAATACCAGGATGGGCCGGTGTCTAAGGTACAAAGGTGGGGGCCAGAAGGATAGGGTGGGGCGCAGTTGGGGAACATGACCTCACGTGAAGCTTTCACGGTGAAAGCTAGGAGTAACAGATTAGAATAAATAAATAAAAATTTACAGTTGTAATTGCCAGTCATGGACTCACGGGGGCTGAGTTGGACAGTTGGACTCCAACCTTCAAGCCCAACATCGATCCACGTGTTATACTCACGTGCCTCCATGAGTGAAGGAGAAAGGGAAAAGAGTGAAAGAAAGTGGCACAACAGTTTGCAATTTTGCCTACAAGAGCTCTTCCACAGTATAACACAGATATGAAGTGGTCAAGTCAAGTGGATGAATCATCAATCATGAATGTAAATAACATGTTTAAAGATGATCTTCCAGACTCTCTACTACAAACATTGTTTAGCAATTAAATAATAGAAATTCCTCATGGTAGGTGGAATAAGATAGAAACAAAAGGACGATATATCATATATGGGTCCTAGATGGTACTTAACACTATAATCCTTGTGACCAATCCACCAGAAAAAGAATTAAATTAGTAACAAAAATAAGAAGAAAAAATAAAAATGATCATGTGATTGGACTAAGATGATGGCTTGTTTGTCTTAACCATGAAATTAGACCTTTCAAATTTTCCTTTTTGTTAGGGTCAGGTCAACTCATAAATGTAAAATTTGGTACCCCAAAAAAAAAGATTCACTGTGAAAGAAGAGAACCTGAATAGGAATTTTAATCATTGCGCTGAATCATGTTCTCATCTGGGTCACGGATGAGAAGAGGAAAAGAAGAGACCAGAAGTAGGACCATTGATCAAGAGTATCATGGCAGTAATAATTATGACATAATTACCAAGTTTTGGATCTTTTTTGTTCCCTCCATCCATGTGCTGCTGTGTCTGCCTGCATTGTCGGTGAAATGGCTATGAATTTAAACTTCTCTTCTTCTTCAATATCTGTGATGAATATAGTAAAAAAGAGGTCATCAGAAAAGTTAAATTTAGATCTTCGTTTTATCAACTTGATCAAAGATTTTGTTGGACTGATTAGAGCAGGGTTTGTCACACAACTGTTAGCATACACTATGAATAGTGTATGAACAAAGATGCAGAGCTATTACTATTATTTTTCTTACCCTGTCATATTGCAACTTATGCATTTAGGTATAAGCAGGCAATGGCAACATTATTACTTGTTCAGTTCGTATCAAAATAAATGAAACCTCAATTAATAGAAAGTAAGAGGAAATTGCAAACTTCTACAACTAAAGCTTGTGACATGTTTTCTTAGTGAGGTTATGGCATAATGTCTTCATACAGTTGTGCTCTGTTGTCTATTGTTCTCTTGCCACTGTCATTTATACTTTAAAGAAACTTGGTACGGAGTTATGGACATAAAAAAACTTTGCCTTGTCAACTAGTATAGACAAAACCATGTGTGCATTGCACCTTGGAACAATATCCTTTTGCATACCTAAAAAGAATTTCTCCTTCAAAAAGTGATGAAAACATTGATCAAGGTAAGCAATTTACCGCTTAATGAAGAAAATGGTAATAACCTCCACACAGTACTTTGAACTTCATAAAGTTACACAGTCTCTCTCGCTTCAATTGGTGATGCTAAATCATCTTTCCAGCATGATTCTGCCAAAATAAGTTCATATGAGACTGACAAGTGCCAAGGATCCAGGAAGTTCAATGCAAACATAATAAGAACAGAATGAATGACATCTGGGGACTCCATGCAAGTTATGTGGTTAACGTGTTCCCAATTTCATTATAGCACAAACAAATACAATAAGACAGATAAAATGTCACAATGATGCTCCACCAGAGAAATGCAAAAAGTGAAAATTATGTCATCCATTTCAAAATATTGGATACTTCTGGACAATAGTAATATAATGGGAAGAGTAAAAAAGTATTTTGCCTGGCATTTTTGAGAAGCAGGTCCCATTTTTGATGTCTCCTGAAACCCATCAGATGATTTCAAAATTTATTTTCCATGCAATAAGAAGCATCTTTAGACAGAATGACAGATGGAGGTTTTTCCATCAAATAAAAACAACTGCATAGGTCGGATTGCAAACTAGGTTTATTGTAAGCATACTTTTGTTGACCCTATAAAGAAATAACATACAATTATGATCAGTATTCTTCTATGATAGTTCAGGATTTCAACTAGATAGATGTTAGGCAATTAAAGTATTAGACACACTTCAATAAATAATAAAGCCTATATTACGCACTAGAGGAAAAAATTGCAAAATCACAATCTGATGCACAAAACAGTCAAGGAACAGCCAAAGTGTGCATATGAGTATATTTCTGAGAAGTCTACTTCCTCACCCCTATCTTTATTTTCTACTCCAAAATTCTGTTGTCTTTGTGCCAAAAATAAAATTCTGTTGTCTAAAAAGATCTATACGATATGTGTTTTGGTTTGGGGGTGGAAAAGAAAAAACATCCGCACCCATTGAATGTGAATTGTACTTAGTAAATATTGCATGAATCACAAGAGATGAATCAGCAGTCAATAACGTGTCAAAGAAGACTTCTTCCGTCTTTTTGCAATAACAAGGTCGTTCAAATTGCCAAATTCTGTTGTCTGCACTCTTAGCCATTTTTACCTCCCCTTCCCCTACACTAGTTTAGCCAAAAACCAAATATCGTGTCAAACATTTTCTCCACTTATACAAGAGCACCCCATGAAATGACTATGTAAATCTAGTCAACTACACTGACATGTTCAACCATTCCCAATGCAAAGACAACTTATCTTGACATTAATCCTAGAAATATCACTTCATTTTTGCATTTTTCTTCCTTCTACATCATTTAGCATGACTGTCTCATAGCTGATTACCTCCTACCAATTCCTCTTGAGCATATACAAATTATCTACTTAACAACTGTTTTGATGAAGCTCGCTCAGTGTATTACAAGGCCAGTGTAGAATGAAATCAACTAATTTTTTAAAAAGTGTCTCATTTTGATTGCTATGACAGATACTGGCTAAATATTTGTTTTGCAGCAAACAACACATATCATGGGCTTTTTTCAAGAATAATAATAATGATATGAAATTTATGGAACATCCTATTCTGCATTTAACCCTTTGTAAATCATAAGATGATACTACACATATGTTCTTACATATTCAATACCTTTGTCTACCTTCTTGTCTTTCAACACTGGTATAAGTTCAATGACTTTGTTACCAGTCCAATATTCCTTCCTTCATAATCTCATCACATAAAAGGTGCCAAAAAAAAATCTCATAACATAATTAATTAGATAGCAAGATATAGCGGTTAATCACATGCTAGGATCCTACCCCTTTAAACACCACTTCTGTCTGCATATGTCAATGTCATATTAAAGAGAAAGTGAAACGTAGTTCTCAAGCATCTGTTTTGTCATGTCGGCCATATAGCCACCCACTTGTTTACATTAAATGACAAATAAACAGACACTCGTCTAGACAATGTTATCAACAAGATTAGAATCATTTAAATAATGACCTAACTTAGTTTCCCATGATCATGTTTAACAAGAGTGTGAGCAGATAGAAAAAACCATGTTCTTTTAGTCTTTACCTAATCCTATCTATTTGATTATCTGAAAAAATAAAACATATTCAAGTATCTTGACATGTCTGGCAAGTTGCATATGCACTATCTAATTAGAAATACGTTTAATCATTTGTGTGAGAAGAAACACTACCGTTACTTGATTCAAGAAACAACGATCTACCTGTTAACTTGCAGGATTTTCTATAAGTCCTTCAACCGAGTCCCCATGCTTTGTTCAGAAGGCATTACCCCACTTCTCTATAAAATATTAACCTTCACAGTAAACAATTAAGCAGAAGAATTTTCATCTAACATCATCAGAAAATAATGTCCTGCATACAAAACCAAAATGCTTAAGCTTAATCATACAAACAAGATTTACAACTTTATTAGTTCAATTTACAACCTCCAAAGATACTGATCCACTAAGAATAACAGTGATGGAAACAGGAAACCGCATATAAGATCAATTTCAAAACAAAGTTCCAACAAAATCTTAAACTGTTCCTGATCAAAGCAACATAAACTATAAGTAGTAGCCATATTTAACAAATGACTTCTCAATCTTCACTTTACATTTATTCTTAAGCATTCCTTCAATGATTATTTTTAGCCACACAATATTAAGCAAACGCAATTATAGTAATCTGCAGACTGCAGTCACTAATTTTGAATATTAAAAAAATAGAATAAAATTGATCGAATGCATGTATGAATTTCGAGGAATGGATTAGCATAAAAGCATATCACATATTATGACTTAATTCAACAGTAATTTTAAAAATTTTACAGTAATAATCTAAATTTGTAAGTTCTGAACTATTGAAATTGGCATTAGTTCCAAAATTTTGCGCAATGCGACGCCAGACCATTGATTTACGACAAGTTTAGCATGCTTTCTTGATGCCAGAACAAAGAAATACCATTAAAAAGGTTAAAGGAAAAAGAATCGGGAAAGCTAAAAGAAAGCATTAACTCACCCTAAAATTTGGAGAGAAATACTGTTTGAAATGGCGTCATGAATCGTCGCAACAACCGGAAGAGAGAACGAGACGACAAGTGTGATTTGATTTGATATATAATTTCGGAGGGAGGATCGAACCAGAATTTTATACGGTTTGATTTCATCCGTTTGGGTTTTATTATATTTCCGTTGAAGGTCCAAACACGGGCTAACTTTTCATGGGCCTTGGTACTTGAGCTTAAGGTGCCGCGTAAGTATTGTAAGAATAACTTGGATTGTGTAATTTGGGCCAATGGCCCCGTTTACCCAATTCCCCACACCCATCGAACAAAAAAAGAAAAAGAAAAATATATGAGAAGACAGAAGAGTGACAATAATTTTGAAGGTTATAAAGAATTTAAAAATTAGATTTCAGATTTGAAATATCTGAGCGAATATTAATGTTTCCGTGGTTAACGATTATCGTTTAGGGTTTATTGTTTTCTTAATTAAAACTTTTAGATCTAATGATAACCAAATGAGTTCTTAATTGGGTGGATTTTCGTCGCCAATAGGACACCCTAACGGTTAAGAGTTTGGGATTTCTTGTAGGAGGTTCCGGATTCAAAATCTGGGATGGACGGGATAGTATTATAGGAAAGGAGAGGACTACCTCCTATTGTGTAATCAATTTCAAAATCATATTCATAACTAGCAAAAAAAAATTGGGTGGATTTTCCCATGACTGTTACATCTGCAATTTGTTCCTTACATTACTTTTTTTTTGGTTATTGAACTAAAATCATCTATAAATGTTCGATTATAGGAGTATGTATTACGATTAATTAATCGAGTTGATTTAAATCCGAGTACTACCAATTAGAAAATTCTTTACATATGTAAGACTTAATTATGAGACATTTATGTTTTAATGACGAATAAGTTTCCCATTACCATGTCAAGCATTTAGCTTGACGAGATGTCAGGATTTTGAAAATTATGTTATTATTATTCTATATATATATATATATATATATATATATATATATCAAATGGTCTTCATCTTTAAAATCTAACAACAACAAATTTTCATGTTTCCCTGTCTCCGTTAATCTTAAAATGAGGAAGTGCTAGGGTACCATCTCGATCCTTTGACCTGAAAAATGGAATATACCGGTTAATACTGAATCCTTCATATCTGGGTGGGCTCTCCTCCGAAACAAGCTCCTCGGCCGGTCCGATTGGTTCATTTCTATAAGCAAGAGTTGGAGCAAAGAAACATGCAGCTGATATTCTTGGACCCATACTTCTAGCCAATACTCTATGTGGGACGCTTTTGAACTTGTCGTTCGACAGAACCTACAACAATTTTCTTATTAGAAGCCTCTCCCTCTCCAAAACCAATGAGACTAAAGGGTCCCTTTTGTAGATCAGTGCAATTAAGCAAGGTGTGTCAGTGTAGCCATTTGTCCAATAAGTCCAGATCTAGCAGCAACATGATTGGTTGTTTTTTTTTTTTTTTCCACAGGACGGAAAAGTGGCATTTAGTGACTTTAAGTGGTTAAAATACTTAGGAGGTCCCGTACTGCACTAAAATATTCAATTCCCTCCATATAATCAAGAAATGACTAATTTAGTCCCTCTACACACAAGATCAGATCAATTTAGTCTATGTACTCACAAGATCGGGTCAATTAAGTCCTCATTGTACATTTATCGATTGGACTCAATTAACCCGATCTTATGAGTATAGGGACTATAAACTGACTCAATCTTATCAGTATTGATGCTAAATTGATCACTTTTTTAGTAGAGGGACGAAATTGAACATTTTTGTGCAGTACAAAGACCTCCCAAGCATTTTCATCACTTTGAGTCGCTTATATTCTCACTGACAAAAAAAATGGGGTGTTGACAAAGGGACCATAAAACAATGAAAAATTAAAATTAATTAACAATAATAATACATATACCTGCAGGAAGTCACCAATATTGGCAATTAAATAACCATGGCGATGGGGCACATCAACCCATTGGTTCTGGTGAAGAACTTGGAGGCCATCAACGTTGCTTTCACAAAGTATAGTTAAAACAGATCCATCCGTATGTCTGGACGTCCCTAAGGTTTTTTCTGGCTCTGGACAAGCCGGAAAATAATGGCATGCAATAAGAAAGCCTTTCATTCCTTCAAAGCTTGCTAGGTAATCTCTCCTTAGCCCCAGTGCCTCCGCTAGCAATTCACATAGTGTTTGCTTGAGTTTGAGTATACATTTCAAGTACTCACTCATTGTTTCTCTGCAAAACCAATTTTTTTAATGTATATAATATATATATACCACTAATTAAAGAAACAAAAAAAAAAATCCTCATGTGGGAAATTAAACCTGCAAATTTCGGGTATAAGTTCTTCGTCAATCACCCCATGTGGAAATTCACAAGCCACGGTATCTCTCCAGGCTGCAACCTTTACATTGGTATTACGGTCAAAAATTTTTTGCCCCCTTTCTTGACGGGAATACCAAGGCTTCTTCGCCTCTAGAGGTTGCTCATGGAATCGACGTACGCCGTCTAACATATTTTCCATGACGGAAACCGGGACGCCATGATTCACCATTCGGAACATGCCCCATGTTTGTGCTGCATCACGTATGGAATCCACGATTTTCGTCCTTATTGGCTCACTCTCAAACCCTTGGAAATCAATTTCCGGGATTTGAAGAGCCTGATCAGCCTGATCATTCTCAAACGAAGACTTTGGTAATAAAGTCTCTGGCTGATCTGGGGGATGGATGAACATATTAGGAATCTTGGTGATTCCGGAATCCACAAGCCCTTTAACCCCAGCCCTGGTTTCGAAGAAATCCTTGATCATTTGTGCATTAGCATGATCGTCATCACCATCTCCTCCATAACAGCAATCATCAGCAATTGATGAATTTTTGGCTGCAGGGATGGTTTTGGTTTTCAGTTGAAAAAGGTTGAATTTTTCTTTGTTATGTTGAAGCATTGTTAATGTGTGGAAAGGGCGGATGGGTTTTCTCTCGGATGTCCCTCCCGGAAAACTACCAAAGTTGATAGAAGAAAACATGAATGGTGTTAACAGGCTTCGTGCCATAGTAAACTAGCTATAGTGTGGTTACTGTCTTTTTTTTTTTTTTTTTTTTACTACAACAGTGTGGTTACTGGTTACTCACTCCCTTCTTCGTACCAAAACAAGGAGCGAAAGGCTGCTTTATATAGTGCATGCAATGGCACTACAAAGTTAAATTCTTTGATAAATTCAATATTGGCTGAGTTGAAAAAAAAAATGCATGCTGGACACTTGGGATGAAAATCCTCTGCCCCGGATTATGGTGCCCCCTTGTGCCCCGTCCATAATACTGAGCCACGTGTCCAGAAATTTTTGGTTCCAAGTTTCCGTTAAATTAACATGTTGCTTCCGTTTCATTATTTACCAGAAAAAATTTCACCCAAAGAAAAAAACAGAAAAAAAGAGAGAAAAAACAGACGACCAAAAAGCTAAGAAGAAGTCTTCTTCTTCGTTCTCTGCTTCGGTTCATTTTATTTTTCTTAGCCAAGGAAAAGATTTTTTTTGTTAACAGGCAAACAAAAAGGTTTAACAACAACTATTTGTTCACCGAAAGATATTTTCCTATCTGCAGCTTCATAACTATTTCTAGAGAAGATATTTTCCTTTTTTTAGTAAAAAAGAGTGAACTGATCATTGGAGTTCTCGAATTTTGAAGGGGAAGGACGTTAGGGATTTTGATCGAAAGTGAGAAAATTAGAAAACCCAAAAGAAAAGAAAAAAAAAGTTATTTTTGATGATGGTAAAAAATTAATCATCAAAATTCTTCGAAACAATAGATTTATTGTCTTCATCGACCTTCCAATCATCGGTGTGCTCGATCTCTCTGCCTTTTCTCTCTGATCTTCATCTCCAGAAAGAAGGTTGAGGTCTTAATCCATGTAATGTAATGTAGTATTTTCTCTGTGTTAACTACGACTAACGGCTGACGTTGACCTAAAATTTTCTTGACTTTTCCAAGAGACGTGGCATAATATTATGGACGGGGCACAAGGGGGCACCATAATCCGGGGCAGAGGATTTTCATCCGGACACTTGTTCAAAGAAAAAGAATACGTGGCATGCATGCAAGTTACATTGATTTCAGACAAAATTTTACAAGTTAGTGTTATAGATTTAAAGAATTGAATAATTTAGGAAAATTTCAAGAGTATTTCTTATATTGATCACCCTATTAAAGTTGTGAAATATGCATTTGACTCTACTAAATTTATGAAATATATATATAAATTTAACCCTACTTGTTAATTAAATATCAATAGTAATTATCATATGTGGTAATAATAAAATTAGCAAATTCTCTATTTTAAACATCTCTAGGTTAATTTTTTATAAAATAAAGATGCATAAATGTCTTTGATATATATTTCTACATTTTAATTTAGTAGTCGACGCTTTTACGTGCGTTGCACGTGACCCAATATGTTTAAATTAAATAAAAATTAAAATCTTAAGTATAATACTAATTTTGTCATAAAGAAGCCTATTATTAGAGCTAGCAAAATTTCATCCGAGTGCGAATATTCGACTCGACCGCCTGAAACCAAATCTGATCCAACTTGATTCGACCAAAAAATTTACTCAATCCGAAACTGAAATTACCTAACCCCAAATCCTTAATGACCCGAACTCTAATCGAGATCAATTATATTTATTAAATGACCCGAATTCGAAAAGACATGAACCTGAAAATCGGCGACTCAAATCCAGAATTATCGGAACCATATGACCCGAAACCGAAAAAAGACACCCAAATAACCCTACATTTGAGCAATCCGAACCCAACTTAACCTGAAACCGAAAATTAATTGAACCCTTATAACCCAAAATTTCCTTGACCCAAAACTGACCTAACCTAATAAATCCAACCCGACCAATCCATTTATATATACATTGGGTTACTGTTAAAATAACAAAAGAAATTATCCCACACAAAAGAAAAATATATAGGCATACCCTTTGTTAATAAAACTCAAGGTTGCGCATAGGAAATTATATTACATTATAAAAAAAACACTAATAGCAAGAAGTGAAAATACTAAAATATCCTTAAAATTTTTCCTAACCAAATCACTACATTCATTCTGTTACTATTTAGTTTGGGTTTTTTAGTCATTTCACATTTGGTTTTTTAGTTATTCTCACAAACCTTTGAGGATATTTTTGACTTTCTAGTATTTTAAATTTTAATATAATATAACATATTTATAAGTGGTTTGGTTGGATGGTCTATTTAACATCTTATAATTTTCGCTTCAGATATCCGATCAAGGTGATTCGAGTGTCTATTAAAAGGTTGTCCATGAAAAGTAAACTTAATGTTTCAAATATAAAAAAATGCTTCCGAAAAATTAGTTGTTCTAGTTAACGCCTTAACGGGAATGAACAGTCCACTTAATTATACCTACTATTAATTTTATAAGCAAGGTCCTCATTGAGCGTCACATGGCATTTGATTTCTTTCACAAGTATCAATAGTTAATTTTCTAATGTTTTTGTTTATTATATTTGTATTCATTTAATTTGGAAAAATTAAAAGACGTTCATCCCCTTTCCTATATAAAATAAATTATCAAATAATTATAAATTAATTATAAATTTGTTATGAATATACATGTATGTTATGGATGTCCATGAATATAATTAAAGCAATATTTCAGAAATTTCAGTTTCAGGGGATCAATATTTAGCAAGTAATTTAATATATATTAATCAAGTGCAAAATTGTTTAAATGTAAAAGGGTAAGATACCTCAGTGTAATAAGTATATTAAGATGTACATCATTGTAGTGTAGTTATTACTCCCTCTGTTTCTATTTATAAGTCATCATCCTTTGTTCCTTTTGATTTGTCATCTTACACTACCAAGAAAACATTAATTACCTATTTTCCAATTCTACCATTCTTTAATTAAAGAAAGATAATGAATACTCCATCCGTCCCGCTTTACATGTCCCTTTTACCTGTTTCACATAAATTAAGAAAAACAGTTATTTTACAAAATTCTATACAATTCTCTCTTTTCTTCTCATTTTACCCATCAGCCTCTCCTTCCACTCATTCTCTCTCCTTTACTCTTTCCACAGTTGAAATAAAAAAATATACTGAATTGAAATTTCTTTTTGCTTTCAAATGAAATTCTCCATCAAATTTGGGGGTGAGCAATTCATGGAGATGGAGTGAATCAAAGGGTAACGGAAGCTAGTTTACCATTTGAATTCTCTGGTAAAATTGTGAACTACACAGTTCATGTAGCCTTCGGTTCTGAAAAACAAAATTTATTCTCTTTTTTTTTTCAATTTCCTTTCTCAATATTCCTCTTTTTCTGCCATTTTCGCTTTTCTACTTGATTTTTAATGGAAACCCGAAGCTTGTTTTCTGGGTTTTGCTCAAATTCAGTAATCCCCATCATAAAAAACACCCCGGAATCTCTTATGTTCATCGCCATCTTTTCAGTCTTATTCTTCTTATTTCCTTCAATCAAAGTATCGGGTCTCTTTCAGACGCCAATTTTTTCTTAGCTTCATAGAGATTGAGGGCTGTAATCTCTCGTAACGATAATGGAATTTTTGTTGTTAAAGAGGATAATGAGATTTTGGCAAAAAAAAAAAAGAGAGAGGATAATGGGATATTGGAAATTCTAAAAAGAGGCAATTGTTTTGTTGCTTTGAATTTCTTGGGAAGAAGAGTCCAATCTGGCTATAAATTAGATTTTTTAGATTTTTTAAACAACGTGCAAGATTAGTTAGAGAGTAAAATTGGAAATTGATTGTTTAATGCTCCATGGGAATTGTAAGTGGACATGTAAAAAGGGACACCAAAACCTTCTAGAAGTAGACATGTAAAGCGGGACGGAGGGAGTATGTGGATATAGATGAATATTTAATTGAGGGTGTTATAGGAAATTAGACTAAAATATGCATAAAGTTTACAATCTTTATCTAACTAACTTTTAACTACTTTTTTTTTTAAGATTTTAGTTATTTATGATTTATAATAAGTAACAGATAGAGTAATTATATAGATATGACCCAAAAAACAATTAAGAATCGGTGTGAAAATAAGCTAAATTCGTGGCCATGTTTGATTGATGTCATGTTTAGGGCTAAGACCTAATTAGAGAGTTTTGAATGAACTTGTGGCGCCGTTGGATAGATACCAAGATTTACATATGCCTCTCTAATCTCAGACGTCATTTCCATCAGAAAAATTCCAACAAAATCGACAACCAATCAACCATAAAATGTCACATTGAGCATCTATAAGTATAACCATGGCCATATAGCGCGATCCGATGAAACCAACTCCTTTACACTCTCGACAATTTACTCAAACTTTAAGGAGAAAAAGACAGCAACCAAAAGCTAAAAAAAATCTATAGTGCTTGTCACAGGTTTTTGAGGAAATGCAAAATCGAAGCTGCTTGCATTTTTGTACAAAAGGAAAAAATAGCGTCTTCAAATTCTTGATATCATCATTTGAAGGAGGACCATGAAAGCAATATATCATAGCAGAATCAAACAAAGCAAATGAAATCATTTTTGTTTGGTTTTGCAGAGGGCGAACATTACCAGTGGAGAGACCCTCAAAAAATTTGATGGAAAAAGATTGAAAACCGACCAATGAGAATCCAATTGCCATGTCCATGAAAAAATATCTACATGGTACTAATGTAACTCATTGGCAGTTGTCGCCGACCACGGGTCTTACCTACTAACTACTGTCTCACAAAGAAAAAGAAAGAAAAAAAAAAAAAAAAAGACAAATCACTTAATATACAAGAAAGGGAAAGGCAAAAATTGAACCGACAAAAATATTAAGTTTTAAAACTACCCAATGATAATTGGAATCCATTAGCAACATCCTAGTTCTGGGTTTTTCTTGCAACTTGCAGCTCTACATCTTTGTCGATTTCAACAGCTTCAGAACAATCTACACTCATTTAAGGCCAAGAAAAACAAATAGTGATTTGAATTGAATTATGCAATTAATGAGTTCAAATGGGTATTTTCTTTTTTCTTTTGAATGAGGTGAAGGGGTAAAAAGCCAAGAACCTTTGAAACTAATCATCACGGTCACTACCACAGGATTCTGATATGCTTTATCTGCAAACCTAATCAAAGATAGAGAAAGATAAGCTGCAAAAGGATCATATTAACAAAGGGGGGAAATATATGGATTAATGGCAGATAGGAAGAAAAACAGGGTTAGAAACACCGGTAAGGAGAGATTTTCCACTGATACAGTACTTCTTCGTTTGTAATTCCATCCCTATCCTGCCAATAACAAGAAATGAATTGTGAAGATTAAGGCCTTAAGGCTAAACTGGCCGAAAGATTTCATTTCCCCACCATTACCAAAGAGAATTTGACAATCTTGTCAATGAGGCAAATGTAGAAGTTTGACTTTTTTTTCCCTACTTTGGACTTGAACCCAAATAACCCAACCGGTCAGCCAAGACATTTACATCTTCATCTTCACCTACTTCAGTTCCTGGTATGTCTAATTCTCCTTCAAATCTTTCATTCAACAATTCTTCCCAAAACCCTGCGTCAAGTTCTTTATCATCTTGTGAATCCTCTTGCCCTTTTCTTGTCCTTCCGTACCCTTGCATTTCCAGGGCAAGTGCTTCCAATTCTGTTACTTGGTATCCATAATCACTAGTAAAATCTAAAGGCTCAGGTTTAACATGATTCATAATTCCCCCACTCCCACTGCCTCGGCTTGATTCACCTATAGAAACAACATGACCAGCTCTTCCTTGATCAATTGGACGCCTTCTTTTCTTAGACATGGCTTCTTCAATCTCCTTTCTTTTCTCTTTTTGTTGCATTAATTGTTGGACAAAACTTGGATTCTGCATTGCTCTTGCCAAGAATGACATCATTTGCTGCTGTTTCTTTTCTGTGCCCTGTAGTCTTTCTTCCATGGCTTGAAGATAGGCTCGAGTGTTCTGTTGCTGCTGCCTGAGTTTCACTAATTCCATCATTAAAACCTGCTTGTCACGCCTCAATCGTTCAACTTCGCCGTCTACTCCAAACCGGCCAACTTCCACACAAGGACCAAGAGCTTGTTGAGATGATCCTGGCGGCTGAGATGTGGTTTTTCTTCTCCTTATGTTCTTCAGCAGATGCTTCTGGCCCCTCAGAAACCCTTCATTTGCAAATTCCCATTTGTCTGGATCAATCTTTCTAAAACCCTACAGGAAAAAAAAATTCATGTCATTACTCATTATTAACTGTCAAAATTTCATGGCCAGTAATGAAATCACACGACAAGACGACCAATCAAGAACATGAGAAAGACTAATAATTCACTGTGATGAGACATACTAAGTTAACAGCATACTGAATAAGAAACATTATGTTCTGTTACATTAAGAAAATGTATTTGGTGTCCGAGTCTATGCCACCAAAAATAATTGATCAAGGTCCCACTTCCAGAAAGCACCATTGAAGATGAAACACTAACAAATATTTATAAAAAAAAAAAAAAAAAAAAAAAACCCCAAGTTGCTACTGAACTAGAAAATAGTGGAGGGGAGGAAAACCCGGAAAAGTTCTTAAATGAAGATTCTACCTAAATCGAATTAAAAAAATACTAGTTGTTTGGATTTATTGGATTTTATGATCTGTAAGTCATGTGAGATTCCAGAACTTCCAAGAACAAGCTAAAGCATCAACATAAAATAACCATTTTTTAGCACCATGACAACATTTTTTATTAAAAAATAAGCATCCAATGAACACAGAGATATAGATATTTGAGAAATTAAAAAAACCCAATTCAAACTAAGAGTTTCCTCCAATAGAAGGAAAACAGGGGAAATGGAATGAAACCCAGAAGAGCATTTTACTCAAAACCATTACTAAACTTTGAAAATTCCCCTGTTTTGGAGGAATAAAGCCCAAATCAGAAAAAAAAAAAAAATTGAAAACAGAAGAGGAAGGGATAAGAGCACTTACATAAGTATTGAGCTGCCTAACAAAACTAGAGAAATTATTGTGCTTGAAATATCTAGGGAGAAGATTAGTGGAGAAAGAGTGAGGATCCCATACAACAAAGCTGCCACCTCCTCTGCTCCAAGAAACTATATAATTAGTATTAGGATCATCTACCATGTCAAACGTTTTAGTAAGGAATGGCGGTGGCCCTGTATCATGGAGACCCTCCATCGGCTGCGGCGGCGGCATCGTTGTTGAGTCTTCTTCCGACACAGAATAACTTGAACTCGGATATTCTTCCTTTACCGGAAAATATGGATTCATGGTTCTAAAATTTTACTGAAGTTTTTTTTTTTCCAGGAACACTTAACACAATCCGATTTGATCTTTGAGAGAGCTGAAAGAAACTGCTTTGATCAATAGGAGTGGGTAGTCTAAATGAAGAATTGTGAATTGGAATATAAAGTCGAGCAAACAATCGGAATTTGAAAACAGGGGAAACTTCATCTACTAAAAAAATCAAGCAAAAAGAAAGATTATAGCTGAATCCGAAGAGAATCAGAACAATTACATAGAAAGTGAAACGAAAAATTAGAAAAACAAAAAGGGAAAGAGGAAGACAAAGTGAAGCTTTAGATTTTCTTTTCCTCTTTCCTTCCTGCTGGAGAGGTTTCTTCTTTGGGAAGGTCGTTTATGCCGTTATAGTAGAGTTTGGCAGATTTGTCACGCCCGAGTGGAAAGAAGCCACGAAAGCAAATGGGGTTTAAATAGAGATATATACTAAAATATTGAGCGTTTCCTTATAAAAAAATATAAATCATTTAGAAAGTTCTAGATTTATGAATGGAGCTCATTATTTTATTAATTAGTGACATTATTAGTAGTAGTATTTTATTAATTTTATCAACTATATGCATACATATGGATATATATTTTATATTTTGTTTATAAAAAAAATATTTTATATTTTATCTGGTAAAATTAGAGGATGAATTAAAAAAATACAAAAAAAAATAGTCTCTTTTCTCTTTATTTTGGTTGTAGGATTAGCTCTTTCTTGGTTTCTTCATTTGGCAAGAGCAAGAGAGATTATGTTTGTGTGTGGTCCTTGGAAAGTTCTGGAACTTCAAGGGTAAGGATGGTATGGTAGAGGCATGGTGGGGGGGACCCATATGTATAGTGATCTATATTTAATATATTTTTTTTAGGAAAATCTATATTTAATATATTGATTAATATAGATTGTAGCAAAAAAGTTAAGTAATATAAAATTTTTAAAGTAAGGGATTCTATAGTATATACTAGCAATCTTATTACGATTTGATTGGTTGAAAAATGGATCCCACTCATAATTGGGTTCTCAATCAATTTGAAATCCCTAATTATAGCAAAAACCTCACACAAATTATGTCAAGAAACTTTTACTGTTTGGGTCTTTAGATTTTTATTTTTTAGAAAAAAAAGGTTCTATTTCTTTTTTTCTTTTTTAATTCTTGGGATGGTGTGTGTTGGTTGGTAGGGTGTAACTACTAAATATCCATTTGGTCAATTAGTCAATTGAATGAGAATTGAAAAATAATGCATAATGTATTTCTTTCTCTATCTTTTTTCCCCATAATTTTTCACTATCCTCTCGTTTTGATCTGTGTCCCCCAACTTGATAAGAAGAGAACTTATTTTCACAAAAAAAAAAAAAAGACAATTTTAGTAATAATAAATTAAAGTAAGGAATGGAAAGAAAATATGTGGTTTGGGGTGATTATGACTTTTAGAACACAAAAAATGTACACAAAATGAAAAGGATTTTTTTTCTTTGAAAATAAAAATTGGTCGATTTGTCACATGTAACTTTGGAAGGAAGTCTTCTCTTCACCAACAAAAAGCCTTGACATTCTCTACGAACACTTAATTGGGCTTCATTTCATGTGAAAAAAGCTAAGCATTACCTGTAAATTTCTAATTTTCTTTCAAATTCCTTTTAGCTAATACTATATAACCATTCAATATTAGTGTATTATTTTTAACATGTGTTTAATCTAAATGATTATTGCTTTATTGTAGTGAAAGTTTTTCAAAATGAAAAATAATTCACTATTTTAATTAAGAAATCAACTATTATATATATTCATATTACAAGGATGAGATGGATTTGCTTCTTTTTGTTCCTGTATAAAAAAGTTAGGAGCGTACGAATTTAGATTATCAAATATTATTCCATCACCCATATCATAACAAAGACATTAACTCTTTTAAAGATTTACAGATTTATTAGATTTTCATATACAGATTTTTTAGACTTATATATCACATACCAAAAGGAGATTGTGAAGATTCGAATCCAAATATCTTTCACCATAAACCCAAATTTTACCATTTTAACCAACTTTGACGAAGGTTTGCTTAATTGATCATATGATCATTTTGTCTTTCATTATTGCCTACTAGCATATGATCGATTGCGTCAACATTTTAATTGGCAAATTGCATTACTCTGTAATATAACAGTAACCGACCGAAAATGAATGCCTAATCTCATGTAAATACTAAATGTAAGTAAATGATTTTCAATATAATAAAGAAGAGTTTCTTAAAAAAAATGCATAAAGAAGAGGAACTATATGTCGGACCGAAAAAGGAGAAGTAAGACACAGCGTGCTGGACACCGTCGCATGCGACACGTGTCACACTTCTCAACTAGAGCAAAGGCGACAAGTGGGAGCTCACCAGCAAGACAAGTGGGTACCTCTGTTCGCAAACAGTATATTCAGCAACTTGATCTTATTTTAATCCCAAAACATAAACCAAAGAATTCATTATTTATTCCTTTCGAGATATAAATAATAATTCTAGCTATGGCCACTCTGAGTCTGAAGAACCTCGCTAATGCCAATAAATTAAATTAGGATTGCGTCACTCCAAAAATATCTTTACCTGTATTTTATCACGTAGAACTTTCTACATTGTTCTTGGAAATTTCTAAAATTCCTTTAAAAAAAAAAATTGGTGTAAGAATGAAAAACATCTTTCTAGTACTTTGCTAAACTCCAATATGCAAGGGATGTAATGTTGTAACATGACACGTGATATCTGCGTCCTAGGTTTGTTCTGATTGGTTGAATACAGGTGATGAATATCATTATTCATTACTACAGTAGTTAGCAATTGCAGATCATAGCTGCTGATACTAGTTTTAGTAGTACTAATAGTTTTTCAAATTGCAAATCTGCATTTTTAAAAATAATCCATTTCATTATATGGAAGTTTCTAATAGGATAAGCTGGTCGCATGGTAGAACTACACGTGTCGAACTGTCGATATGAGAATCAACACTCTAAAGTCTAATCACACAAGCCTCTTGGCGGTTAGCTTCGATGCCAAGCTGGGATATTCCTCTCTCCTTTTTAATTTCTTAAACATTAGTATTATAGTTTTTTGTTTGAGGATATTCCTCCTTTTTGAACATTCATATTTGAACGAGAGGAGTCCTATATATACGTACATTTTTTTTTATTTTTTTTACATTTCGATATAATGGAATTTATAGAATTCTACAATTTGATATATAATAGTATTCATTAATTATTATAAAAAGTATACAAAATTGCATCGATGAGAGTATAATAAAAACTTGGTTAAAGAGTATATACTCCCTCTGTTCCTATTTAATTATTCATTTTAATTACTTTATTTGTTAAAAAAAAGTAGTTATTTTGTTAAATTTACTTTATTTTACCAAATTGCATAGTTCAGTTCTTGCCAACTATCATATTTAATGAGTTTTGTGGTTTAAAATTAGGACAAATAGATCATTTAATAGAAAGTGACAATTAAAAAGGAACAAAGGGTCGTGACAATTAAAAAGAAACTGAGACAGTATATAAAATGAAATCAGGGCAGAAAATCCACTGTTATGTATCAACTTGTCTTTATTGATTCATTATTATATGCGGATTACATAATTAGTAAATATTATTAGCGCATTAGTTTTTATTAAGATGAGTATAAAGAAAGCCGGTACCAAAAATAAAAAAATGTATAAAGAATGCTTAAAGAAAAACAAAATTAGTATATAAAAAACTCAATGCACATTAAACAAGTTCTATACATTCAAGTATACTCTTTGTAATCTAGATGATCATCGTCCATATAATATTTAACGATGAGTGGTAGAAGTTCCTTTTGTTTATAGAGTCCCCCGTTGCAAAACATATAATAAGGTTCGGGGTTTGCTATTCACCGCCCCCTTTTTATAATTTTTGACACTTTCGACATTTGTTCCATTTTGTAACATTTCAAATCCTCTGAAATCTCCAAGTTAATTACTAACGTGAAATAAGCCGAGAACTCCGGAAATAAACGATAATGTGAGTTCGCCATCGAATGAGGTAAAAAATCTTACCAAAAAAAAAATATATGGCCTAGCCGCCCACGCTGGGCGGCATGGCCATGGGCTAACCGTCCTTGTGGGGCGGCAAAGCCATTTTTAAAATTTTTTTTTAATATTAATTAGTTTATGATTAGTTTTAATTAGTTAATTAAAATTACTTAGTTTATTAGTTTATATTTAATTAGTATTTAATTAGTTTATGATTAATTAATATTTAATTAGTTTATGATTAAAATGAAGGAAAATGAATTTGAAGATTTGTTAGAAATGAAATTTGAAGAAATTTGAAGAAGTTGTTAGAAATAAAATTTAGGGTTTGAAGGTTGAGAGTTTGAAGAAGTTGTTAGAAATAAAATTTAGGGTTTGAAGGTTGAGAGTTTGAAGAAGTTGTTAGAAAGTTCAAAATATGAACAAATGGCAAAAGTGTAAAAAGGGGGCAGTATTTAGCAAAAGGGGGCGGTGTTTAGCAATACAGTACTCAAAATCTAATGTATCTTATATTGATTATATATTATATATATTGGTTTTTGTGTTTTATGAAATACATTTATTTATTTTTATTCTCTTTAATGTTATAAATGTCATTTTTTCTTGATATCAGCGTGAGCATATATACGAGACAGGAGAAGTGGAGAACACATCATTAATTAGCACTTAGCAGGACCACACAGCCAAACCAATAAACTATTATATCCTTAATCCTTAGCTATCCTTTTTTCCCCCTTACTCTTCTTTTATTGTCCCGTTTTTGTTTTTGAATATCAAACGTTTTCACCAAAAAAAAAAATATCAAACGTTGGGCCCGGATATATAGGAATCCGGGCTAAACCTACACTTGACATAGTGAACATAAATGGACCCTATGAAATCTTTCCGATACTCGTCAACATGACGATAGGGCCGAAAGCCCAACCAGAAAGATTAAATTAAAATTAATAAATGAAAAAAAAAGGGAGCGTGAAATAAATGCTGACCTGGCAAAGAAATTTGCCGTTAGAGCGCGGCTATATTCCTTTCTTCCTTCAAAAAATTTCTCCTCTCTGTTGCTTTTTACCTTCGCAAATCGGAGTTCCATACTACCGATGAAAATCAAGACAGTCGGTTAACAACACGGCTCACGATGCCGTTTAATTTAGTGCTATTTGTTTTGGGATTCGTGGTCTGCTCCACGACACGCTCGTACGCTGAATCGTCGACGTGTTTGACGGCGTACAAAGAAGGCGGTGCACCCGCGGTCTTTCAATCCCCAAAATGCCCTCGATGGAAGCTTCCCGATCACGATTCCGGTAAACGCGACGCCACACCCACGACGGCACGTTGCCAAACGGCCATGCTCCAGGGTAGAAGAAAGCACATGGAGGATCGCACTCTCTGCATGCTCGATCTTCACATTCCCTTCCCTAGTATCTCTCTATCTTCCTCTCTATTTACAATGTGTTTACATGCAATTCCGTTGAGTTTAATAAAGAAAAAGATAAATTGATGATGCAATTTAATATGAGTTCGGAGTTCTTATGCTATGCTTTGAGAATGGCAAAGAAATTAGTTCTAGTGCTTTTTTATTGAATGAATTTGCTTCTAGTGGTTCTTTTCTTTAGGACTTTATCACCTTGGGGGAAAATGATCAATAGGATTTTTTTAAAAAATTTGTTCATTTCTAAATATCTTATTATTGAAGTTTTGTCTGCTAATTAAATGCTGAGTTTGATCCTAATGACCATAATCGATGTAGCTGCGATGTAAACTCAAAGAGGTTGAATTGTAAAAGTGGGAAGACACTGCTAAACTAGACTAGATCTAGATTAGCTAACTTCAAAGTATACTACTTACTGTTCTAATTGAATATGAATAGTTCTGTATCTTTTGTTACAGAAATTTCTACCTGTCAAGTTTTCAGTAACTTGTCTTAAGTCTCATTTTATCAGTATTTCTAATACTTTAGTTTATTGTGGCAGGCAAAATGGGGGTTAAGGAAGTTACCGTTGGAATTGTTGCAGTTTTTGATGGTCATAATGGTGCTGAAGCTAGTGAGATGGCTTCAAAACTCTTACTGGATTATTTTGTTTTGCATACATATTTCCTTTTGGATGCAACTTTCTCTGTTGTATTGAAGACACCCATTGGTAGATTGCCATATATGGGAGAGCGGGATATTGTTTTCCAAGTGCTTAATTGGGACGAGGAACTTGGAGGGCATGATTTGAACTTTGAAAGGTGCTTTGAAGTGTATCCTTAGGACTTCTTCATGTTTCAATTCCTTGTTTTAGAAGAATGGGTATTGCTGTTGATTGCTGTTGTTGATATCTAATCCTATGTTTAAATGGTTGCACAGATTTAAGTTTTCAGTCCCAGAAAATCTTGATGATTCTTTTCATTTGGACATCTTGAAGGAAGCTTTATTGAGGGCAATTCATGATATTGATGCCACATTTTCTAAGGTAAGTTAATTGGTTTTATCTTTCATTTATTCCGAATCGTGTGCATTAAACTTAAGGTTATTGATGTGATCAATCTGTGAAGGAAGCTTCTAGAAAGAACCTTGGGTCGGGTTCAACAGCCACAGTTATATTGATCGCAGATGGTCAAATTTTAGTTGCCAACATTGGAGATTCCAAAGCAATTCTGTGTTCCGAAAAATTTCATTCTCCTACTGAGGCCAAAGGTCAGACAAAGCTTTGGTTACACCTTAATTGACCTACGAAAACATGGTATAGGTTATTCATTTATGTAGCTTGCCTTTTGCAGCAACTTTGTTACAATTATACAGAGAGCAAAGGCGCAACGGTGTTGTTTCACCTTTAAGAAATTCCAACTTGAAATTGGCTGCGTCTAATGGACTTGTACGTTATATTGTCAAGGAACTAACTAGAGACCATCATCCTGATCGAGATGATGAAAGGTCTCGAGTAGAAGCTGCTGGTGGCTATGTTGATGATTGGAGTGGTCTGCCACGTGTGAATGGTCAGCTGGCGATTTCCCGTTCTATAGGTGATATATCATATAAAAGGTGATGTTCTAAATTGGAAGTCAGTTTTTGTACTGTTTTCACATGACTTTAGGGTTTGCTTTGTTTTCAAAATTGGGGTAAATTGCATTTCTTATTAACAATTGGAAAAGATGCTGATTTAATATATGTAGAGATTAATATACCAAAAAATATATATATAGAAATTAATCTTTTGGCATTTATTACTTAAATAGTACATTTTTTAGTTAATGCATTTATTTGCCTTTTGCTTTACTCTTACATTCTGTTTGTTTTTACCAATTAACCATGTTCTTTAACACACACACACACACACACACACAAGAAGATCTATTAAGGCATTTTTGTTCATTTTTTCCAGTTATGGTGTTATTGCTGCACCAGAGGTGACAGATTGGCAACCTCTAAATGCTAATGATAGTTATCTGGTAGTGGGCTCTGATGGCGTATTTGAGAAGTTAAGCTTGCAAGATGTTTGTGATTTACTTTGGGAAGTAAAGGCTCATGGTACCATGGGATCAGGACTTTCTTCTTCATGCTCACTTTCGTTGGCTGATTGCTTAGTGAATGCCGCCTTTGAGAAGGGCAGTATGGACAATATGGCTGCTGTTGTGGTTCCGTTGGGATCCTCTTATCTGTCTCAGAGCTTGCTGACCGAATGGCATGAAAGAAAAAGGGTGAAGGAATACCCAGCTGATGGACTGCAAAAGTATCTGATTGGTAGACTTTCTTTTGGATGATTCTTTAATTAAATGGGCTCTGATTAATTTGTTTCCAATTACAAGAAATTCTACATTAGGGATTTTAATGAATGTAAGCTTTTTTTTTTGGTCGAAAAAATATATGCTCTTTTTAAATATAAGCTTAAATAATATGAATGTAAGCTTAAATAATATGAGAGACAACTAAGTTGTTTTAAATATATGCTCTTTTTAAGCTCAATAAATACAGAAATCAGTTTAAACTCAGAGCCATTTAGCTAGCATGTTTGTTTGAAATAGCCATTTTCATTGGTAGAGAGAATTCCATTGCAACATTGTCATCTTTCCCTGCATTCTTTGTTAAACTATCTCCTTGTCAAGGTGTAGGCCTTGTGATGTTCTGAATCTTGTTTAGGTAAGGTCTCTTTACATCTGTGGAATATGGGGATGCTTTCGATTTAAGGGAATTTATCATGTATCTTTTCTGCTCTCTTGAAGAATCTGGGTTATACGTTATACTGTTTGGCATCTTTAGCTGCGTGGTTTTGAGCTTAGTTCCATGATGCTTCTTAGTTATTCTGATTTTATTTTACTAAACAGCTATGTTTATGAATAATTGTTTTCTTCCTTTAAATGGGCTTGTTTGCTTTTACCATCATCATCAGGTAATGACATTAGGCGTGACCTACTGCAGTTGGAACATACTCATCCAATTGTAGCCAAGTTGGGCAGGTTATTGGTAAGACTGAGAAGCTGACATGTTTATTTAGTTTTTTTCTTTTCATTCTAATTGTCTCATATAGGAGTTTTATGTCTATTTTTTGGTTGCATTCTGAGAGAGGTATCTAGGTGCCATTATTAATATTATGCCTTTGGTGTTATGGAAATCTGTCTTTCTTATTGTTGAGGAGCTTGCACCATAGTGAATGAAATGTTTTTGTATTTGGTTTTGTTTTTCTTTTGCCACCTAGGTTGAAGGAAAACATGGCACTTATGGCTGTTTCTATTTATCTGAGAACCTTGACAATGATGTGGATGATTCAATTCAAAATCAAATGGAAGATCAAGAAGATTATGCGCATGATCAACCTCAGGCTTTACCTAATGCCTGGGAGCAGCCCTGTGGTATGCAAAGTTTACTTTCTCCCTCTCCTTTTTAGTTAGCAGGGCTGGGTTGGTTAACCCTTTCATTTGTTGTGGTTGTCCTCTTGATTCATTTGGTAGGAGCTGAAGCATACTGGCTTCCTCATTAATGTTTCTGACAGTAATACTGCAATTAGGAGAGACATTTTTATTTGTTTAAACTTTTTGTTAGGCGGGACTTTAAATGTGTACAACGATCGGAGTTTATGCTCAAACTTTGGGATGACTGTCGATGGAGCTAAAGATCAATGTGTAAATCCAGAAGGATTTGCTGCTTTCCTTGGTTTGCTGGAGTCTGTACCTTTCCATGATACTAGTTCAAGTTATGGTTCAGAGGAGTATCCAATGCCAGACTCAAGGTATATTCTTTCATTTACTTAAATCTGTACCCTTCCATGATACTAGTTTAAGGAAAAAAATGGCTGTTCTTCATTGCCATTTTATTTTGGATAAATTGTGTTTTATTTATCCAGCAAGCAGTAAAGACTGCTACTGCTGCACACTGTTACAACAGATGCAAATTAGCTAGCATCAGTCTAGCTAAAACAAGAGCACCAGCTCAATCTTACAACTTTGATCAGCATAAAGCTAAGTTCAGACCCCAGTTCTCACAAAGAGTCCTATTAACATGGTCACTTGCAATATTCTCTGAACTGTTCAATTTAAATTTAACAATTCCAGAAGCAGAGCATCAAGAGATTTGGGGCTGCCTTTTGTACTTTCATCATGATGACCCTTTTGCACTTTTCTTTTGTTAGATATGTACTGAAGAAACGGTTTGGTCGTGGTTCATATGGTGAGGTATGGCTGTCATTTAGTTGGAATTGTCATCAAGGCAGTAACACTTCAAGTGGGAGTGAAGGAAACAAGAATATCAATATTGATGATATTCGTTTTGATACCAATAGCAATAGTTCATGTAACTCTAGTTATGATAGTCATGTTGGTTATCCTGATGGCGGCTTGTTTATTCTGAAACGCATAATGGTAAGCCATCCTAATAGTATGTTTGTCTAACTCATCTTCTGCAATGTTGTTTTCCTCACATGAGTGGTGTTCTATCTTGTTTCTGACTGTTTTTAGATTTTATGCTTTAGAGTGTTGTTGCCTTAAGGTTGCGTATTGTGCCTGAGTTATTTTGAAAGAGGTTTTATTTTGGCGGGACTGTTTTTGTTGCTTTTTCATGTTTCTGATTTTTTTCTTTGTCTGGACACAATTCGAGAAGTTAAGAAATTTTCTGTCCATTGAAATTTAGTGGGGTCTTTTTTTCTTTTGAGAGGAAAAGATTTTTGGAAATTATTTTCATGTTAATTTAGAAAAGGAAAAATAAAATAATTTTGATTTAATGCACTCAATTTCTTTCTAACAGGTTGAGAGAGGGGCTTCTGTTTACTTAAGTGGTCTCCGAGAGAAGTACTTTGGTGAAATCTTCTTAAATGCCTCGAGAAATCTTGGAAGTTTTACATCAGCTGGAGCATCTGAACCTTGCATGGAGGAATCAGGATCTGGTTTTAATGAGAATATGAACCCAGAATCAGGAACCCCATGGAGTTCTGGAAATATGTTTCCGAACAAATTCCGATGGCACAGGGCTGCCTCTGAAGAAGGTTTGAACCATATTGCGAGATATGTAGAATCATTTGAATCACGATCTAATGAAATATGGCTTGTATTTCATTACGAGGGCATGTCACTATCGAAGCTCATGTATACAATGGAAGAAGCCGAAAGTAACACAACCAAAGAAAAGTTTGAAGAAGTAAAACGAGTTCAGGTATTGCGTCCGTCAAAATGGTGGCATTGGTTAAAGACAACAGAAGAGGGACAAGAGGAAATGCAGAATCTTATTCGACAATTGGTACATCTACTGACAAATTTTTTATTTAAGTTTAAACAGTCATGATTTTGTTGATAACCAGCCAAGTGATAAGTTTAACATATGTTCTTTCAAATATGAACTTGGTGCCTTGGCCAAAAAGAATATGTCAATTCTTATATTTGTTTCTCTCGAGAAGCTTTTCATGCACTAAAGATGTCTTTCCTTACTCATCTTATATTTACTTTTCTTATTTTGCTCAAACTGCTGTCTTCATTTATACTTTCTTGTTTATTTGCTCAGTTGCTAGGGCTTAAGTCCTGCCATGACCGCAATATCACCCACAGGGATATCAAACCTGGTAAGGATGACAAGCCTTGTTGACAATTTGTTGTTTCATTATATTTTAAAAAATTACAACTTAGGAAATTTGTCCAGGGATCTTTCAATTGCCTTTGCAAGGTCCAAACTTTAGTTTTTGGTCCCATTGTCTCAGATGATTGGTATTTGGTTCATTATATACCCAGCTCTTGATTCCATGTTGACACGTTAATGACACATGCTACATAAGTAAAAATTCTACCCTAGATTTAGTGCATTGGTTTAAACTATCTTCCATGTTGGGATTGACTTATTATTAATGTTTGCCTTTATGGGATTAGGAGTTAAGTTCTATGGTGTGTGCTTACTTTCAAGGCGCTGGGAGATGAGAGCTGTACATGTTAATGGCATTCCTCTCGAGGAACACACTGTTAACAGGGCAGATTGGAGGTGATGGGCATAGTTAACAAATGGGAGTAGACTACTATATGGTTTCACTTAATTGTTCTTCTTGTAACTTTGTGTGGATGAAAAACTGTAATTTGTTGGATTAATCTTCTGGAATTGGCCATGGAAGCATGAGCTCTATCCTTCTTGGACAGTTTGTACCAACAACTATAATAGAGTTTTTCTTAACTAACCCGAAGATCTGTCAACATCTGAGGCTGCTTTGATTTATGTTAATAAACTAGCATAAGGGGTGTGTCTAATACGTTTTAATAAACTAGCATAAGGTATATGTGGGTGTGGCTAATACGTTCTACTACCTATGTGGCTTACAAGACATAAATCCTTGACTCAGTCAAATCTTGACAATTACAGTGACAAAACTTTTAGGAGCTGCTGTGTCATAAATTCTGTACTTTATCTGCTGTGCTAAATCATAGAGATAGAATGACACATAAAGATACTTCTTTTTTTTAATCTTTTTACTTGTCTTCTTAAAAATTATTCTATGACTTTGTGCTAATTGGTATGCTTTTCATATTTCTTATTGGAAGAGAACATGGTTATATGCTTTGAGGACCAGGAGACTGGGAGATGCTCGAGAGAAATTCCAAATGGAGATAAGAATTTTACCACTAGAATGTATTGTTTTCACCCCTAATTAATGCTGTTTTCTTTTTTCAATTTGCTTTTCTTTATAGTTGGTATTCTTGTTACTATTACTTCGAATATGAATTCTGGCGTTTTGGTGTTGATCGGGAAGATGAGTTTTATAACATGGTTTCATTTGCAGTTCAACAAAGCTCATTCCTAATAATTCAAAAGAAAGAAGGTTATGTCTAAC
This sequence comes from Corchorus capsularis, assembly GCA_001974805.1. Lineage (NCBI taxonomy): Eukaryota > Viridiplantae > Streptophyta > Magnoliopsida > Malvales > Malvaceae > Corchorus > Corchorus capsularis. Next base: position 9,450 of record AWWV01010701.1, on the reverse strand, counting down.
TATGTAGTGCTTTTTTCACCAATTATTTAGGCGCATTATTGACTTTGGAAGTGCAATAGATGGATTCACAATGAAGCATCTGTATGGACCAACTGGTCCTTCTAGGTGCGTTTCTGTTTAATATCTTTCATGATTTTCGTTATTCCTGATTTAGTTCCAAAAAGAGAAAGATCTTATGATGCTATTTACTCTACTCTTGTCAGATCTGAGCAAACTCATGACTATAGTCCACCAGAAGCTCTTCTTAATGCTACTTGGTATCAGGGGCCAACTAGGACTACTTTGAAGTATGCCAAGATCCGTTTTCACCCCTTGTCTATATCCAGAATTCATGCAGACTATGAATTTATCTTAAAATTCTTGATTTCTTTTTTTAATATAGCTTCATAAGTTTTGTTAGTTCAATTAGTTGAAGTGCGTTTTTGAATTGTTTTGACATTGTGTAATAATTATTACTTTGACAGGTATGATATGTGGGGTGTAGGTGTTGTGATGTTAGAGATGATCTTAGGGTCACCAAATGTATTTCAGATAAGCGCTTTAACCCGTACTCTTCTAGATCACCATCTCGAGGGATGGAATGAAGGCTTAAAGGAGCTTGCTTATAAGTAAGTTTTACCTCCGTTCCTTCTCTTATTCAGTAATTTAGTAATGGCATCCGTTGACTATTGATGCATCTCTAGCAAGTTTCATTTTACTTGTTGAAATTTATTGTGAGAGCTTGATTCTCTTTCATGGATAAGCTGATTATACTTTCTTCAGAAAGTGTACAATCACGATTAGTAAGTAGCTAACTTAGACCTGCCTATAGGATGAATCTGCATGGAAATAATATATGTGCTAATTACTGTATCTTCCCTTCTATTTCACTTTTGGAATGGTTTTAAGAAGAATCCTTTTTCAACTTTCGGTCCTTTATCTTTTTCTGAAATCATATTGTTTAGTAAAAAGTGAAAAAAGAAATGTTATGGTCAAGTTTGGGCATAGGCTTGTTTGGCCCTACTGTAATATTGTTAGAATAACTTAGTTCACTAAAAAGGGTGTATGAAATCATATTGTCATCTGAGCTTCTCTCCTGGTTAAGCTTCAATTGGAGGGTTACGGCTTAGTGCTCTGCATGTGGGCTTTAGATGGGTGACCTTCTGAAGCTGGCTGGCAAATCTTCAGCTTTGGGAGAATAGTGGCTAAACTTGTGGCTTTGAGGGACTGTTTAGGTGTAGTTCTGTGTGTGCCGAATTGAGGGCTTTAGAAGGTTAAGGTATTGAACCTGGCAGATCTCAGGCTTGGGGAGGTTGGGGCCTTGAAGGAATTGTGCAGATGTGGGTTTGAAGTGATGTATAGACAAGTTTAAATGAGAATTTTAAGAAAGAAGAGAACAAAAGATTGAAGAAGTTTCAGTTTCTGAGGCTAGAATGCACTGTCGAAAATCATTCTGCTCTTGTGCTTGTTTTTGTATTTTGTTTTCCCTTTAGTTTCTCCCCATTTCATCCCCATTTCAATAATGTTCTGTTGGCCAAGTAGTTTAGGATTCATTGCTGGAGGTTTAAAGATAAGGTGGTAAAGATATATGTACTAAGCACAAATGAATATTTTGTACATTTTCCTGTCTCCCGTTGGCTTGCATAGCACATAGCCTCTTATATATGTAACTATCTTTATTTGAAATAGCCAAGAAGCTTTATGTTGAAACAAGAATCAACTGTTACTTTTTATGTTGTATGAGTGAAATGGTGTCTAGTATACTTCTAACCCCTGGAGGTGTGATTTCAGGCTTAGATCATTCATGGAATTGTGCATCCTAATTACTGGGAGTTCCTCAAAACATCACCGTACAATGGATCAAGTAAGTTTGAATCGACATTGCTAAATAGGTTTCCTGCGAAAACATTTGAATAACGTGTTACTATATAGGTTTCTGTCTATATAATATTTATTTTTATCTGTTATCCCTGTCATAAAATTGATTTTTATTTTTAATGGTTTGCCACATCTTTGAATTTAGGGTGACATTTCACCTGCTTCCTGGAAATGCTCCGAAGAGTTTTTCTCCCGTCAAATAAGGAGTAGAGACCCTCTTAAGCTTGGGTAGGTTCTTGCTTTCTATAATGCCTAAACTGAAAATGGTTGTCTCATTTTGTGATGTTTCTTAGTGTTAGCCCCCCTCTTCTTATGACTGTTTAAAATAATCTGCAGATTTCCAAATGTTTGGGCTTTGCGGTTAGTGCGTGACCTGTTACGCTGGGACCCGGTAAGCTTTCACATTTTCAACTTCATTAGAGAATGATTGATGCACTTTATTTATAAAGTTTCATGAAAGAGTACATTAACATAGTTTCAAAATGATTTGTGCATGCACCTTAGCAAAAACTTTCTGGACTGCAGATAATACTCTTTTTTTCATGATCTTCATCGGCTTAAATGGCTATTAGGGATTGAGTCCCTAAATAAAATTTTGAATGTTCTTTGAAGCAGTTAGAGAAGAAGAAGCTTTTAGGTCTGCTGCTTCTGTTTGAATTTTCAATTTGTTAATGATAAAATAGTTCTCAGAGTTAGGAAACTATTCTTAAAAACAAAATTTTATAGTAAATGCTTATAATTTCCATTTTAACATTCTTATGCAGTCATTTTGAAGTGTATAATATAACATTTGGTGATTATTAGTCATGAAAGGTGCTTTTAACCTTCTTTAGAGAAATATGTCTTTCCATATTGACAATTGTTTCTGAGCATCATGTGCTTTTATATCTCTTCCTTGAATAGCGTATGGAGTCTAGATGACCAATGAAGTTGCAATGCATCTTATGAATTGGAAAGTCATAGTGCAATTTACTTTTTTACTTTTCTTTTCTACTAGTTTATGGACAAAAGAGCTTTGCATGTAATTGCTTCTAATTCTTATGTTTTTGGGTTTCAAAATGCATTGTGCTTTTATAGGATGACCGATTAAGTGTTGATGATGCTTTGAGGCATCCTTATTTCCATCGTCGAAAGAGTTGAGAGAAGAAGCACACATTGTCACCCATTATTTCAGAAGTTAACAATTGTTAATGGAAAGCACCATTGTCACTATTCTTGTTAAACAAGACATGATGTTGCCGATGTTTACTTCAGATTGGCCAAGATTACTTAATACAGATAGACAAGAAAATTGAAGGATCAATGTGATCAATAGATGGATGGTGGATTCAACCTGAAATTTCAGTTGCCAAAATGCCAGATTCCTTGCAACACATAATGATGAGTACAAGCGTGGACTCTTTTTGTCCCATCCAATTACTCATCTTATCTCACTACTAAAGTGATAGCCACCAAGGTATTTATTTTCGACTGCTTTTTTCTAGATTCGTGATTGTTTTGACTTTTCTTCTTCATATTATTCTTCAAGAGTCGACATGATAAGTTGTTTTCGCCCTTCGGCTTAGATTAAGTTATCATCCTTTTTTTTGTCTTTTCTCACATGATATGATGATAATAGGTGGCTGGCAGACCTTATATATTCGACTTTCCGATGTTATAAGATTTTATAATTATTATTTCTACAGCTATAGAAAGGCAGATTGCTTCGTGATCTATTTGCTTTCTTTTTAATGTGTATATATATGTATGTTCACACTATCCTTTCAAGTGCCCATCATGTTTGGAAAATGCCAAGACATATTTGAGTTTAAAATAGGTTTTAAACTAATCCATTGCGTATGTTGGCCAAGGTGGGGCTTCATTTAGAGACTGGTGACTCAGCTATGGCCAGTCCACATCGCCGCCCCAAAAATAAAAGGGCTGGCGGCGGAAGATTTCTGCTGCGGAACATGCGGGCGTGATAGCTTTGGACAAAAAGCTTCATCAGCTTTTGAGGGTATCCACACGCTTTGTAAATATATATTGTTTGTTTCTCATAAAAAAAAAAAAGAAGCTTTTATAAAAATATGTGTTTTGTTTGTTTGTGTCGATTTTCTTCACTTCGATTCCTGAATCTGATGGAAGAAATCGACATTTCTTTGTCATGTACTATTATTTAATATTTATAGAAAATACATTTATTTCCTACTTTCTTTGTCTTTTTAAAGCCAAACTCCTGTTTGTTATAGTGTCACTGTTATGTTCTATGGTTTTGTAACAAATATTTGGGAGCAGTTTGTGTATACATTCATTTATTTTGCTTCTTAGATAGAAAAATATTATAGTAAGTACTAACTATCTGCTTATACTTCTGTTCTTTTGTTTTTTTCGGCCAAATTATATCTTAATCTTAATGTTCATTACTACATCATAGGATATGATTGATACGTGATCAAAAGAAAAGGGCAATCTATTGTTTTTTTTTTCCTTACTTTGCTGGACAAGAAAATCATGTGGGATCTCTCGAGCAACTGCAAAGTGGCATAATTTTTTTTTCACCAAAGAAAAAAAGGTGGCATAATTTCCCTTTTTGTGAATTGTGTAACGGTAAGTTTTCCCTATCAACAAGTTGTATGGTAATTTTTATCTTTTTGAAAATCCAACTTGAAGACATGTGATGCTTACGGTATATCATTGCAGCTAGACAAGCAAATTCAATGGTGATTGACCATTAGTTGATTTTGGAGCCTTATTTTGCACATAAATTATTGCAAAAGCTCATAATTTCTAATGCTTTCCATCCTGGTTCTACCAGGAGAAGAAAATTTGAGGTAGGCCACTTCTATTGCTTTCCATACTACTGCCAAGGAACACTTGAACAAGTCGAGCTTTTTATTTCTCTTTTTTCCCCCTTTTTTGGTTGGTTGAGAACAAAAAATCTACATAAACGATAATGACAGAACAAGGGTGAATATAGGCATTGAATGAATTTCATTACCAAAACTTGAAGGATATAAATTACAAAACGGAACATGGATGCTACAAGCACACATTTGCTAGTATACACGCGGGAATGATACGATTCGAAATCTCTTCCCACCCTTCTTTTTTTTCATCTTCTTTTTCCCAATTTTTATAAGTTATAAATTCCTTTTTTTCTTTTACATTTTTAACCAGAAAAGAAAAAAAAATCATGGTTCCTGACTGTTTGCAAGATGGTGTATTTCCAACATTTCACCCATTTCTTGATGATTTGGGTCAACAGAGAGAGCGGCTCGACAATCCCTCAGGGCACCCAAGACATCACCGGCATGCTCATGAAAGGCTGCCCGTAGGTGTAGAAGGTGAAGATCAGCTTTAAATGCAATAGCCTTGGATAGTTCGGCAATGGCTTCCTTCTCCTTGTAGCTATCCATTAACACTGTCCAAGATATGAAAAAACAGCCTTTAATATCAGCTAACAGAAAACTTTCAGTACCAGTACATTAACAAGAAAACTTATTCTGACCTGCAGCTCGATATCGGTAAGGATACACCCGTAGGGGATCTAGTCGAGTGACCATCTCCAGATCTGCTTTAATGAGTTCACGGTCACAGTACTCAGACCTCTTCTCATAGGCAGATGCATTATTTTTAGCCTTCTCGATCAGCTTAGTCATTTCCTCATATGCTGCAGCCTTATCATTTCTGAGATAATGCACACGTGCAAGGCCTTGATGCGCTCTCGTGTGTCGGATTTTAAGAGCATTAATGTAGCAATCAGCTGCAGCGTCTAATTCCCCACGATCAACATATACACTTCCAAGATTGTTAAGAGCCTGAATAAAAGGAGCTCAAGTTAGTATTAGACCATGCAAGAAACTGAAATGCTCAAGCTCAAAGCATTTATGAAAAAGGCAGGGCAAAAGGAAACCTTACCTGACCTTTCCGCAGATTATCTGAGGGGCATTTCAAGGCATTTTGAAGCAGAGAAATAACTGTTCCAGCACAAGATAAATCGACACTAGAGTCGGCCAATGCATAAGCTTTAAGGAAGAAGGCCTCAAAGGATCTCTTAGTCCTGATAGACTCTTCTGCTTTTCGAAGCCCTTCCTCACAGTGACCAGTATCATATAGGATCCATCCCTCATATACCAGGCGTTCATGTTTACTTGATGCATGCTGACAAGCTAATTCTAGACTCCGCATAGCCACATCAGGACAATTCAACCTGACCAAGTCAAGGCACAAAATTTTTTCAAGTCACATAAGCATGATCAAACAGCAACATAATCCAAATTTTGAGAGTAGGCAATAATAAAGCAAAAGAAATGGGTGGGGTGAGAGGTCTGACTTGGCAATGAGGAGAAAACAATGAATGCTACAAAAAGAAGGTATCGCATAAATGGTTGTAGGGTGATGGGGAAGAGAATGGATGCTATTACAATTTACACACATTTAGGTGAATCATAAATCCTAAAAGTTGGATTCAAATTCTTATAAGAGGAAAAAAGCTGCAGGCTACTTCTTTATAACTTCAAGAAATTATAAGCAATCCCATAAAGGCTTGGAAGTCTATGCATACCTGAGAAGAACTAAAGACTGCCTGAAGTATAAAACACCTTTTGCCCCGTCAGATTCAAGCATCTGGTAAATTACAGAGAGAGATCCGATATCGTCAACAGCAGACCACCGATCATACAATTGCATCCAACAATCAGCTGTTGTCCAATTGTCAACATGCTCACGGACAAGTGTACGGAGATGGGATGCCGCGACTCTTCCCTCAAACATTCTGTAATCTGGGGAAAGTGTTAGAATTGCCTGAACATCACAAAGGGCTGATTTGTAATCCTCAATAGCCAAATAAAGACAAAATCGAAGTTCCAAGCATTCCAATGCAAGTTTAAACCCAAGAACTCTGTTAATCTCAGCCAGAGCAGCTTGAACATTCTGTTTGATCATGATGGAAGCAGCCCGATACATGTAGGGGTAGGTAAGAGTCGGGTCCAGTTCAGTTGCTTTGTCAAGGTCTTCCCACCTCTTATCACCTTCACAGTATAGTGACCTTTCCTGATACATCCATCCTAGTGGGTTAGCAGAAGAAATCACAGAGCTGAGTTTCTCACAAGACCAGAGTGTATGACCCTTAATGTAACCCAGTCTAGCCAAACCTGCAATTGAGTAAACATGACCTAAACTTACAGCAGCCTCAAAATGGCTTTCAGCTTCTTCATACTCTTTCCTTAGAAGCCTTACACATCCCAACTGATGAAAACCTAAAAGTCTCTGCCTGTCAGTTTCAGCAGATTCAATCAATTGTTCTAGAAAACAAACAGTTTTATCAGATTGAGGATCCAGGTTCATAGCTGCTTCACTTAATAAACAGTACAGTGAGAATGAGGCCTTCCCAGCCATGATTGATCTCTGATGTCTATCAGCATGGCTAAATATTTCCACAACCCGTTCATCATTCAAACAATCAGCTAAATCTTTTAGAAGAACTTGCAAACATGACACAGCAAGGACAGGGGAATCCTCTTCGATGGCATAATCCATGAGCTCCACAGCATCATCTTTGGAGCAAACCAAAGATGCAAGTTTCCTATCACAAGCATCTTTGAGCCTTTCACAACAAAACTTGTTTGCAAAAACTAATATTTCCAACAAAAGATCAGGATGGACTTTTCTCAAACTGCCAGTCTTGCTGAATTCACAAATTGCCCTCATACCCGATGGGGAGATATTGTTTTCAGATAAATCTATGTCCTCAGAAAGTGATTCAGTGAAGTGCCCATTAAGCATAGCATGAAATGGGGCTGAAAGAGAAGCAATTTTCTGCCTGTTACAAACTATTTTCTCATTTCCAATCCTAAACTTGACATTTTTCAGCTTCTCGCTCCCATTCATCGCAACAGTCTCCTGAGAACTCTCATTCACCTCGACTGAAAGCTGCGAAATAACATCTATTGGCCCAAACTCTTGTGCACATTTACGGCAAGTTGAAAGCAAGTCAGCTATAAGTTCTTCCCCTTGTTTCTCATACTTTAACCATGCACCAAATACAATCTTCTCATGGACAGTGGCAGCCTTCTGCCAAGCAGAGCGGAGGCTTCTCCGCATCAATTTGGTTTCCCCAAGGCCCCTAAAGATCTGAAATTGTAATAAATAAAGATTTGACCTCTCCTGTGGTGGACATGACTCGAGTTCTTCATGAATTTGAGCTAAAACTTCTACATAATCAACAGGTTTAAAGAATGGCACTATTGGCGGCTCAGGAACCTTGATAAATGATTCTCTACAACAATTATACCAAAACAGTCTCAAGTTATATAAAACAACAAAAATCCAGCAAAAACTCAGAACGTTAAAACAAAAACTTACATAGATGAAGAGCCGGTCTGAGAAGAAGATAATTTGGAAAGCTTCCCTCTTTCAACTTGAAGCCAAGACTGAGGATTGATAGCATTAAGCTGTGATTCTTTACATGAATCAGAGGGAAAGAAAGTCCTCATTGGGCATAACAGATTAAACAAGTCCCAGATCTCCACAATAGCCAAATGGGATCTTCTCTCTCTCTTTCCAGAACTCAAAAACACACAAACAAAAGGATATTGAAAGGAAAAAGATAAAAAAGGAAAAACACAGAAAAAAGAAAGGCAAAATAGCTCCTTGGCTATCAACAATCACAGTACTCCTGTTTAGCTAAGAGACCCTTCCAACCTCGCCAAGCAACAAAATTTCTATTGTTAACATTTAATGCAAGCAAACAAAATACCAGAAACAAACAATCGTTCACTATATTCTCAATATGGGTATCTCTAAAGAAGCTGGTACTCCTAAAATTTACACCAATAAATTACAAAAAAAAAAAAATGTTCTTTTCACTGTAAAAATAGGGAAAAAAGAAAAGCTTTCCTGGCTGATCCTAATCCACAAAAAAAGAAAAATGATCAACAACGATTAGCCCTTGCTGTTAAAACACATAAAAAAAATGTATCTTTAAAAGAAAAAAAAATTAAAAAGCAATAAAATGAGAAACTACCAATTACCCACCAACAGTAACCGAAGATCTTTACCTCAAAGGCAACCAAACCCACATTATAGGCTTTCACAAGAAAGCCAAAACACCTTAACAGACACACTCTTATGTGACTGAGAGAGGAAGAGAGAGAGAGAGGGAGATGGAGAGATGGGTTGCAATGTATTTTGGGTTTTGAAAATTTGAAAGAAAAGCTGAGCCTGAGGTATTGGAGAAGGCAGAGGGAGATCAAACTTCAAAGTTTGAAAGAGAGAATTCCAAAAGGGAAAGAAATTCCTGAGTTCCCACTTTTCTATGCTTTTTGTAACGTTTCTTTTGTTTGGTAAAAGGGAAAGTTTATTGTTTTTTTCCTTTTTCTTTTTCTCACTTACTCACTTTCCTTTCCTTACGTTGGAGACCAGAAAGAGCTGCACTGTTTGTTGGAAGTACAAAAATACAAATAAACTAAAAAAAATACTAGTAATAAATAAAAAATTACCTTATAATAAAATTAAAAATAATTAATAGTTCCAGAGAGGGACAGTCAGAGAGGGATGAGTAAATGAGACTGATGAAGTGATAAACTCATAAAAGAATTAATTAATTATAAAAAA